>CAJQZP010000978.1:5300000-5607500 GCA_907164705.1 Parnassius apollo | reverse complement strand
CAGGGGCGTTGTCGTGGAGCAACAGGACACCTTTAGACAGCTTGCCTTTTCGTTTTTCCTTTATCTTGTCTCGTAATTTATATATTAAAAAAGCATAATATTCGCCGTTCACGACTGTATTACGTTCTTAAAAATCCACCATCAAAATGCCTTGAAAATCCCAAAATATTGTGCACATCAGTTTTTTAGTCGATTGTTGCACCTTTGCCTTTCTAGGGGGCTTTTCACCCTTATAAGGCCATTCCATTAACTCGCGCTTGCTTTGTGGATCATAATACAAGATCATAGTTTCATTATCAGTCACTAGCCGCTCGATCACAGTTTTTGGATTTTCGCCACAAAGATCCAAAAACTCCGAAGCGCAGCGCAGTCTTTCCTGTCTCTGTACCGCTGAAAGAAGTTTCGGTACCCATCTTGCACTCACTTTTTTCATGTGAAGATGTTCATGGATCGCACGATGAATGGTACTCTTAGAGAGCCGAAGCCTTGCTGCAATTTCTCTAATCTTCAAACGGCGGTCACTCAGAACCTCCTCTTCGATAAGAGCAATCGTTTCGGGAGTGAGCACTTCCACAGGTCGACCGTCGTGGCCAAAGTCTTCGACGGTTTCTCTCCCGAGGCGAAACTCTTTCACCCAATTTTTCACTGTGCTATAGGAGGGGGCAGACTCCTTATACACGCCATCTAATCGTTCTTTTATTTGGGCAGGGGATAAACCTTCTTTAAACAGAAACTTTATGACACTTCGATACTCATTTTTCGACATTTTGAAAAAATACGCGACTCTCGTTTTCAAATGCCTGTTAAACTAAGACTAAGCATTTCATGTCGATGCATGTTTCTTATATTAAGTGCACGATAAACGTACAATTTAATGCAACACAACATGTAGCGACATGTCGCGTTGAACTATATCAGGCCAGTTCATTATGGGACCGCCTGGTATATAGTATTATATTGTAATTTAACCTTATAAATTTAAAAACTTGTGACCAATGATTTGCTTATAACGATTGTTATATCAAGTCCAATAAATATTTCTAATTCTGATTCTAAAGAAAAGGTATAACTTATATATAGGTTCCAAATCTCTCATTTAAGAGAGGGTTTTTAGGCAAGGAAATGTATAGCGCGCTGTCCCAATGCTTGTTAGCGAACTTCGCATCTTTTTGAAACATAATTTTTTAATTTCTCAGACTGGCAGGTTTCTAAACATTTTCCTTCTCAGCCCAATACGTGGTAAATTAACAATTAAATTTGCATTCTTAATCTTTCAACGTGAGAATTTAAAATTTCAGGTGTCAAGCGTCAGCATCTTTTATAATAATCTACTACTGTTTCGGAATGAGCATTTTCTGTCCGGAGATAAGATAATATAACGTACTAATTTTTTAAAACCAATAATATTCTTAATCAATGATGATGAGTAGACTCATTGGTAATCATGTTCATGTGAAATGCTGTGCCGTCGGGGATAGAATCCGGGTTAAAAGTCCCGCTAAGCTACCACGGCTCTTTATTTTTACGGCCACGGATATTTTATCTTCGTGAGAGAAAGAAAGAAACATTTATTGCAACAAATACAATAAAGATTATTGTACTGTATTTTATTGTATTAAATTGTACTTTATTGCATTGTACTGTATTGTATTGTATTTTAAGAGATATATTATAAAATGCGAAATTCATGCGCTGTTTGACGCGGCACTTGTCACGGACGAGAAATAACCACGCTCTCCTTGAATACCAGCCTAAAGTAGCAACATCATATTACGGGAATATTTTTTATAGGATAGGGTAACAAACTAGTACACAGTCCACCTGATAGTAAGTGGTTGCTGCGGCCCATGGACATCTACATCTATCCTCGATTACAAATCAAAATACAGATGCGTTGTCACCCGTGAGGACTAAGATGGCATGCCTCGTTTCCAGTAATAAGGGTCTCCGGTTTCACCAACACACCACACCACCATACGAAACGCAGCAGCATCAAGCTACTATTTTACGCTGGTATTCTGTAAGAGCGTGGTCCTTCCCCGGTCGAGCCGACCCATTCGTGCTACAACTATACTACTAATATAACTGCGGCATGGCTCTACCACATATAGAAATTGTCACCATTATTTTATTTAAAAATATTCGAACTGTCATCCACGTATAAAACTCAAGTTCTCGCATATTAAATACAAGGAACAGAGACAAGTTAGTAGTACCAGTTACTCGGCTCCACCGAGTCAGTAATTCACTCTTGGGGCGATGTATACACCTTTACAACAAAATCCCAATAAATATATTATGTATAAAATTTAATGTAATCAAAGTTCAAAAACTTTGTTAAATAGGGTTTTTGTAACATTGAAGAACTTATGGATGATGTTAAATTGAATGATATATTGAAAATGAGCCATAATACAGTATGATTGTAAACTGTTTTTTTTTTTCAAAAAATAAGCATGACTTTTAATACGTATTATTCATAATCCATATTGAATAAAAAGATTTCTGTTTCTGTTATGAGACGTGTGCTTATCTTCTGAGTTAACACGGTTCCTATAATATAGATATATGCATTTAATACGTAAGTTTAATATGAACACATTTGCTAGCAGATAATTTGGAAGCTTATAGAATCTAACGCATAATGTATTCAGTATTCCGCCCCATTTTAACGCTCAATGGCCAGTTAGGTTTCGGTGGGGGAGCAATTTACATATTAAGGGGGCTTAGTAGTGATCCCTGTGAAACACCTACGTGAAGGTAGGCGCAATTCGATATCGAAATTAATGATTTGTTAAATGCCGTAGTAACACAATTCAATATGTGCTGTGCAGTCACTCGTTCATATATCGATGAACGTTGCAAATGATTTTGTGGATCAATCATTGATTTTTAGCTGGAGTTTAATTAATTTTTAAGCAATGTATACGAGAAAGGACTAACAGAGGATCTATAATTTTATTACGTCGTGTAGGTGTCATAATAGGTGTCTATGAGAAATACCAGTAAACAGTATGACTTCCTATACAGAGAGTTATAACTATCTCGTTAAACCCAACCGTATGCGTATTCTGGCAAGAACCCTGACTGGAAACTCATCTAAAAACGCACGTGCCTATCTTGGGACTAAAAAATTCAAGAAGGTGACGATTCTGTTCCTTAACGGAAGGAATATCTCTGCATACCCTTAATGCGCAAACGTAACACTCATCTGGGAAACTACGTACTTAGCCCAGAAAAAGTAAAATTGTTCACAGCTAAGCAATTCAATTAATTGAAAATATAGGGCTTAGCAGTGAACTTTATCCATAGCAGACATCGTAATAGATCTTATAGAATGCAGTGAGACCGGTCTTATTAAATTTGCACAGCTACTTGCACAATTAAAAAATAGGCCAGATATAAATACTCAGACTGGCGACGGGCAGTAGCATCCAAGACGTCTCGAGGTACCGCGATCATCAATCAACCTGCCCAATGTTAAGATTAAGGCTCTATATAACAAGAGAAACCTATGTCCAGCTGTGTATTTTCAAGGGTTGATGAAGAAGAAGATTGGGAGACGGGGGGGGGGTGGAGATGATGTACTGTGCACCCTGATACAGTAAGCATCCATAAACACTAAACTCAAATTTTTCACAGAGTGGTGGCAGCGTAATTAGTCAGTATCATAATCATTCGTTCATAAAATTGGGAGAAGGGCAGGCAGCTGCAGCATAATGAGTCTAATAGTCACTCACAAAATGTATACCAGCTACTGTGTCTGTCCTCGGAAAGGTTAAGAGTGAGCTTGCCCATTTCCGTTGCAGCCTATTAAAGTCCACTGCTGAATATAGGCCTCCCCAATAATTTGCCTCATAGGGAGTATAATTGGCATAGTTGCCAGTTACTGTACTGTAAATTATATATATGCTGTTTATATATACAGGCATGCAGGTTTCCTCACGGTGTTTTCCTTCACCGCCGAGCACGTGGTAAATCAGCACTTAAAATTGCAATTAACAATTTAATTGGTTCCGGCAGGGATCGAACCCGGGTTGCTCGCGTAATGTTGAATTTGCTCTATTAATATATATACAAATAAATAACATTGAAGTCTGTTTGTAATATTAAAAAAATATAAAAAATATTTACTGATTACTTAAATATTTACTAAATGCAACAGTTTTAAAAATGTTTGCGCGTCTGTCTGTCGTTCTCTTTGTTCCAGAAAATTTCAGAAATTCTGAAATTATAATTCTTATTTTTTAATTTTGTAAGCTCTCTTCCAACATTCATTCATTCATATTCATTTATTGATAAAATATAAGCTTACAGTATAAACAACCAAATCGCTTATATCTATATAAGTAAGATAAAATACACAAGAATAAAAATCACCAATTATTAAATTTCCATACACAACATAAATTACAGCCACAACAGTATAATGAGATCTATTTACTATATCATAAATTAAACTTATTTACCTAAACATATACTATTCTACTATCTTACAAAGTTGTTTAAGAATATTAATACGTTTTTATACATTACGCTGGGTTTGTCAAAAAAAATATCTGCGTCTGGATTGGCCCTGAGAAAGCAGTTTATTAGTCTAACAGCTCTGGAAGTGGGACTGTTATCTACGTGTGGGGAGCGCCACGTACGCGGACAGGAGAGGAGTCTACGCTTACGTCTACCACCACCTCGCACATAATGGTCCGGTACATAAAGATGTATTGTCTCACGAACTGCAGGATTATCTACTTTATTACTTAACAAGAAATAATAATGCATTATATGCATAAGTTCCCGCCTACACTGTAGGGTATCCAGACCAACCATTCCCGATACAAATGTTGACGGATATAGAAATGGGTAGTATCCATACTGGCGTTTATACAGATATCTGGCAAACTTACGTTGGATTTTTTCCACCATCATTGTATACATGATTTCTCGGGGGTTCCATACTAGGGCGTTATACTCTAGCTTACTTCGCACGTAGGCATTATACAGGAGTTTTATCACACGGACATTTTTAAACTGATGCGAAGTTCTTATTATGAAACCTAGACTTTTATTCGCTTCTTTGCGCGTTTTAATAATATGTTCATGGAAATTCAATTTACTATCCATGATTAGGCCTAGATCGCGAATTGAATAGACACGTCCTAATGAAGTGCCTGCTAGCTGGTATGTCGCTGTGATTGGATTGCGTGACCGAGAAAAAGTTAGAGTCTTACACTTTGAATTATTAAGGGGCAACTTGTTTTTTACACTCCATTCAACCACTGCGTCAATGTCGCGCTGTAATGCCATACAGTTCTCAGCTCCGGTCACTGCATGGAAAAGTTTTATATCATCAGCGAACATTAAACATTTTGCCCTTGAGATATTACTGGGCAGATCGTTAATCATTATTAGAAATAGAGTTGGACCGAGCGTACTACCTTGACTCACACCCGAGCGTGTGTAATATTCTTGAGAAATATAACCTCTTAGCTTAACAAATTGCTTTCGGTCTCTAAGATAATCTGCCATAAATTTTAAAAGTGGTGTAGAGAATCCAAGCATTGCGAATTTCAATAAAAGGATATCATTATATACAAGGTCAAACGCCTTCTTAAAATCAAAATAGGCTGCGTCGACTTGACAACTTGACTTAACCCGAGTGGTCACGTAGTCCACAAACTGTATATGATTCGTCAAAGTAGAACGTTCCGGCCGGAATCCATGTTGACAGTTATCTAGAAGCCCACCTATTTGTTTATAAATGGAATTGTTTACAATGGATTCAAACACCTTGGCAAATACTGATAACACCGCGTAGGCCTGAAGTTAGTTACATCAGTGGACGAACCACTTTTAGATACAGGAGTTACCCTGGACACTTTCCATGCATTGGGATAGAGGCATTGTTGAAGTGAGAGATTGTAGACATACAGTAATGGTTCCTCTAAAACTGCCATACAGTCCTTTATTAAAAACGAAGGTATGTTATCAGGGCCACAAGCTGCCGATGCCTTAAGACGGCGTATTGCCCATCGTAGATCTGAAGCTTTAATAATATTAATACTGACTTTGGTTACACAGTCCGCGTACATTGCATCGCGTTCCGCTGCCTCTACATTTAACAATGGAGTATCAGGTTGAAAAACTGAGCTGAAATACTGCGCAAATGCATCAATAGCTTGCTGCCCTTCTAAAATTCTATTATTATACACAAATTCCTTATTCTGTTGTCTATTCTTTCGTTTTTCTTTCACGTATTTCCAAAAATTTGAAGGTTCGCGTGCTATATCATTTTCAACTTTTATCATATAATTTATAGATGCTGTATTAATAAGTTTTTTTACTTTGGTTCTATAATATTTAAATAACGCCTTATTAAATTCCAAGCCACGACTTTTAAACATTTTTAAATTAAAATATTTCAATTTTATGTATTTTATGATTTCTTTAGTATACCATTTTGGATATATATATTTATGATTGGTAGTTAAGGATTTATTGGGAACTCGTCTACTAATGACTTTATTAAGCTTATTATATAAGATCTCTAAAGCTACATTTACGTCCTGTTGGTGCATTAGGTCCGTCCAGTCCAAGTCATTTATATCAGTGTACAAGCCACAGAGATCTGCTTTACGGAAATTCCATTCTGTGCAAAGGTTCTGACATGGTGGAAATGGTATATTTATTGCAGCTCTTGTTGGTAAGCACGATCTCTAACGGAGGGTGATAGGCATCAATAGGTACCAATGGTTCAACTTCGAATGACACAGTACAACTTCCGGAGTCTAGATTAGTCAATACCAGATCCAAGATGCATCCATATTTATTACAAACATTATTACATTGCTGTAAGTTGCAACATTTTAAGAAATTATGGAACTGAGTTTGAACTGATTTATTACAAGACCTTAAGTTGAAATCACCAACAATCAAGAATTTACAGTCAGAATATGTGTTAATGGCATTTTCTATACAATTTAATGCATCAAGATATTGCTTGTCATTGTAGTTAGGTGGTAAATATGCAACACAACAAGAGTTTAATATTTTTCAACGTTAAAAGAGTAAATAACAATTCTTTATCATCAGTTAAACCATCTATGTTCGTAATTCTTTTAACGGTAAAACTATTCTTTACTGCTAAGAGAACACCACCCCATCCGACGTTACCTGCACGATCCTTCCTTAGCACAATATACTCGGGAGGGAACAGTTCAGAGTCATATACAGAATCGTTGACAAAAGTTTCAGTAAGGATGACAAGATCACTTGATATTAAAGACATATTATTATGGAAAGTAACAGTTTTTGTGCGTAGACCTCTTACATTTTGATAGTACAATAGTATTTTTTTAGATCGTACTTTATTACTACGTTTATTCTTTTTTTTTTTTTGCGGGCTGTTCTATACGAGAAAAAACTTAGTACTTTCTACTTGAGGATTGGTCTTTTGAGGTGTGATTATTTTAGTATAACCATAGTAGTTATAGTCGATATTTATATTATCTAGTATATTTTTGTAAATATGTTGTATTCCCTTTTTATTGATTTTCCCAGTTTTAAATGAGTACATGTCAAATGAAGTTAAGAGATTGGAATCATAAAAGTATGCATAATGATTGTTTTGTAATTCCAAATACATTAATTTATTAAATAATTCTATTTTATAATTATATATTGGTGATCCACATACGTATGTAGGAGCACATAGAATTATATTAGTATGAGAAATATGGTGTAATGCTTCCCTTATGGTTTTTACTAATTCTATACAATCACATGTAGTTCTAAAATCTCTTTCACCTATCATAATAATACAATAGTCCCACATATCGTATCCATGCAATTTTTTATCAATATTCTAGAGTAAATATTTAATATTACTATTCGGCGAGAAATAGCGGATGTAGTCAAACTGTTTATTGAACGTAGCATCAACAGCTGACAGCGTACCCCAGGATGAGCTGTTAGTCAGGATACACAATTTGGGTCTCTTACTTTTATCAATTTCTGAGTTTAAATTAATCGTGTGCTGAATTAGCGAGGATTCTTCGAATTCTTTAGCTTGGACTACCTTTTGAAGGGTTATGATTTGATTATTAAGGTCCGCTATTTCATTTTTGGCTGACTTCAGTTGCAGCTCGAGATCTTTAAGATTCTGCTCGAGGGTTAGGATGTTCCTGTTAGAGAATTCCTCTGTCTTGTTGTCACTGAATGCCCTGGGCGGTGTGGCTATTATATTTACATCTGAATATCGTGGGGAACTTCTAATTTTCTTTTTGGTGCTACAATTTGATTTACTTTTCTTTGGTGGTGTTTTGGATAGAAAAGCCTTTAATGTGTTATTTTCCTTGATAAGATTGGTCACTTGTGAACGGAGGTCGTTATTGTCTAGAATAATGTTTTCAAGTTCATTTTGTGTTGTGGCAAGGTCCATTCGTAGCTGTTCTATGATGTCTCTCATGTCCTGAATAGAGACAACTTCCGTCATTGTGTAATCCATACTTTTTGATAACAAGGTTTCATCAATAGTTAGACCATCGGAAAAAATGTCTGTAGTTTCTTTTCCTGATTCTGTGCTAGCTGGAGTAGATACCAGTGTGGTCTCCTGGGCAGTATTAGAAGGTAGGATTACATTATCGCTAATATTGTGTACCAACATCTTCTTCCTCAATGTCACATTGCTCTCCTCGGTAGTTAATAAAGTTTGCACAGCTATTTTTTTATCGCATGATTTACATTGCCATTTTTTACTCTTTTCTGGATTGCCAACACAAGAAAATTCAAAATAGTTTTTGCATAAGGTGCACACAATTGTGCTTTTATAATCGACACGACTTTTACATTTATAGCATGTAACATTTAATGACCTCTTGCGGCCGCTGTTGGTATCACTTCTAATCTTAGACGACATGGTTAGTTAATAATTAATTGATTGAACGGTAATGACATCAGTTTCTCACGACGCCTGCTAGATGTCGCTGAGTGTATGTATATGTCTAACAAAGAAACGCGCTGATTGGTCAATTCAATCGGTGGTAGTTCAAGTCGTAAGAAAAAACGATCTTTTTATTGCTTCACAACAACAAAAATATCTTTAGTGCACAGATATCAATATAAATAAGAAATAAGTATTATCACAGAGAGAAAAATACTTATTTCTTATTGCTGTTACAACTATTGTTTACTAGTAAGACGTCAATATTTTGTTTTAAGATTGTAAATTTTGAAAACACTTACGTATTGTTCATAGCACAATTTTGTCCAAAGTTAGTTTCTGATCACATAAATAACATTCACACACAAAGGTTGCACATCAATATTTTAGCTTATAAACAGTTCACCACAATAATAACTAATCTTTAATTTTAATAGAAATGAAACTACCAATTCTATCAATGTACTTGGTTTAATTCTTGAATAAATCCTAATTTTAATGCATATAATTCATACCTTTATTTGTTTTTCAAATACTGAATGCATTGTGAGATAATTATGGACTTAGAATTAACGTAAAACAATAATTGGAATTTTGCATACTAACTAGTACGCAAAAATCTATTAAGTTTTAAAAACCTTTTACCAAGTTTGTTCTATCTTAAAAATCGTTTTTACTGTCTTAGATGAAATGCTTTAATTTTTCTTGGTCGTTGTGTTACCCTATCATTCAGCGGAATCCCATTTTAATAAAAATAAGTTGTAAAAACGATATACATTCTATAACCCTTACATCGCGCTTTGGCGACTGGACAAATCCTCGCTTACCGTCGCAACAGTTATGCTGTTCGTCATCACTACTGATGACGAGATATTGGTCATGTCCTCAAAATCAGGCCCCACGTTGGCGTTAGAACGTGAGCTCGGTTGGATCTATGATATGTTTTTAGTTCTTTGAAATCGAATTTTATTTCGATTTAAATATATTTTTTAACTCTTTTAGTAGACTAAGGACTATCGCCATTTTCATGTGGTCTAAATATTTACATCAACAACTTCATCACTCATTTTCTCTTATCAACGGTGGAATAATTTTCCAAATTTACAAGTATGCATATTATAGTCGTAAATTCACAAATAAAAACATAAATTCATCTATAATTCGGCTGAAAATTGCCCCTTTCCGTTTAAATTTTCTATTTAAATAGTGTAACTAACTGCCCCCCGTATTACTATATACTTTTCTTGGTAAATTCTTAACGTTTTATATATAATTTTCATATATTCAGTCTCTTATTTACGTAAATTCATTAATAAAAACATTAATTCATCTATAACTCGGCTGAAAATTGGCTTTTCCGTTTGAATTTTCTTTTAAAATAGTGTAATTAACTGCCCCACGTATTCATATATAGTTTTCTCAGTAAATTTTCGCCGCTAAAATATTGATTTCCACATAATTCGGTTTCCAATAGTCGTAATTTCATAAAATTTTAAAATTTTTCAAATCTTTGTTTCTTTCGCTCTTTTTGCTTCTATTAGGTCCGTCCCGTGTAGAAATAGCCATCTGCACTCAAATCTTATAAATAAAACACACAGAATTGGAAAAAATCATCACTGAAATATAGACTATTTAATGATAAAAATCATTAAAATTAGTTAATAATTAACGAAGAATAGTGGTCGTCCAGTAGTATAAATTCGATGGCAATTCAAATTTTTTAAGTTTGTATGTTAAGTTGTATTTCACTTTCAACTCCCAGTACTCGTAATTATATATTTGTGTTATCTATACTTTTACCACACAGTAAAATATATTGCTTTTTTTTTGACAAACACAAGAAACACACGGTCCACCTGATGGTGGGACTCAAGACATCTACATTTATCTTCAATTAAGAATAAAAATTCAGATACGATGTCAAATGTGAGGATTACGAAAGAATGCCTCGTATCCAGTAAAAATGATCTCTGGTTGTCTACACTCACCATAGGAATCACAGCACCATTTAGTTACTATTTTACGTTTGTAATGTACTGTATTCCGTGAGAGCTTGAGCTTTCCCGGTCAAAGAAATTCCAAGCATATATATATAATATATAGTATATTATAGCCCTCTCCATTGCTCCTAAGTGACCTAGAGCTTCCTCAAACGGTCAACAGTGAAATACCTCGATCCATAAGTCGTTTCAACAAAACATATAACACAATATAAACGTTTTTGTCTTGACATACGTTAAACAGACGTTAGTCGAAAGCATTTAAAAATTCTTTGGAGTCTATCTCAACTCCGTGCGACATTACCATAGACTCTCATGTATGAAATTGGCGGTATTAACGTAAAAAATCAACGTTTTATTTTATTTTATGTATTTATTGCACCTATATATTATATATAAACTTTAGTTTGCACTCCTTTTCCATATAAACCTTAACTATGTGAAATCTCACACTTCTCCATGCGTGCAATATGCTTTAAAAGGGCTTCAAAGTTTTCTCTTCACGTATTGATTTATAGATACCTCATTTTTAGATACTTACAACATAATGCTACAGTGGCTCGTATGGTGAGTGACAAGAAAAGAAGATAATAATCATTGGTAAACGTACAAAATCTCGTCAAAATCATACTTTCTCTTGTCACACAATTTCTCATCCTCTCATTCAGAGAGACACCTAGCTTTTTACTTACTTTCAACTACTGATGATGAGATCTCCGGCGTTGAGCCAAAACAAAAAATCAGTTATCCGGTTTTTTGTCAAGCAATTCTATAATCTTATTCTCTGTGCCTTAGCTCGCCACTCGACATTGTCAACGGATAATAAGCTAACTCTGGGGAGCGATTGTAACACCAGTATTAAAATCATACAATGAGTGTAAAACGGCATACTGCGATAGATGCATGTACCATGAATTGTGACAAACAATGAATATCATGAGCTCTCAACATGACAACGGTGAGGCAGGAAATTGCTATATACTCAGGGAAATAAAAGAATCGCCTTCAAAAACTCCCCGACGATCTAGCAGTAAACCTGGCCCAAATCAGCTATTGCACACGACGTTTTAGTCGTGACGTTATGTCGTCCAAAATCTAGATACCAGGTTCCAAAAATGAAGAGGTAGCTCGTACTGAGGAGTTTCCCCCGCATGACAAACATAATAAACCCATCTGATGAAGGTGACTCAACTGAATGCAGATCGGCATAAGAAAAAAAAATCTCCGTGTCTCGGAAAACACGTAAAGCAGTTCTGGTCCTGTGCC
Organism: Parnassius apollo; assembly: GCA_907164705.1. Lineage (NCBI taxonomy): Eukaryota > Metazoa > Arthropoda > Insecta > Lepidoptera > Papilionidae > Parnassius > Parnassius apollo. Next base: position 5,595,296 of record CAJQZP010000978.1, on the reverse strand, counting down.
TGATCTCTACGGTCGTGTCGGTTAGGTTAACGGACTATGAGAGTAAAGGGATAGAGAGTGCATTTGTGCTTGCACATACACTTCAGCACTATAATCACGTAGTTGAGCTGTCATCACAATTCGGTCTGTAAGGCTTACTTCTTCATAACCTCACTTCTCCAACATAACTCTCATGCTTCTTTTACCATACCCAATTTACACTATCATACATTAAACTAACACAGCATTGTGAATCGTGCCCGTTTGACACATTCAGGGTTCCCACAATAGAGTGAAGAGCATGGGGCTCACTATGCATTCCGCATTCATTCTTAGTTTTTTTTAACAGAAACAGAAACTTTTTTATTCAATGTAGATTATAACAATACTTATTGAAAGTTACTTTATTAATTTACAACTGGTTCGCAAAAAAAACCTCTGTTCTGGGAAGAACTAGCAAGAAACCCAGCGGGACTATTTTTTTACAATAATAGCTTACAATCATGTTTACAATTAACAATACAAGACAAATTAGAAATAGCTTGGTAGCGATCACCCTTCCCAGGGGTTATTATCATCCATAAATTCCTTAATATTATAATAACCCTTTTTATACAAACTTAGTTTAATAACATTTTTGAACTTTGTGTATGACAAATTTTGTATATTTTCTGGGATTTTGTTGTAAAAGCGTATACATCGCCCCAAGAATGAATTACTGACTCGGTGGAGTCGAGTAACTGGTACTACTAGCTTGTGCTGCTCCTAGTATTTACAGAATGAATATCACTTATTTTCGCAAAACTACTTTTATTTTTGTGTACGTACATTACATTTTCATAAATGTATTGAGAGGCCAGAGTTAATATATTGATTTCCTTAAATTAAATTCGTTCTATATTATTGTCCGTTACAACCAATTCTGTTAAACGTGCATATTGACAAGAAAAGACGATAATTGATTACTTCATCAAACCCATTTTTTTGCATTTTGATTCTTAATCGATGATAGATGTAGATGTCTATGGGTCACAGTATACAATTACCATCAGGTAGACTGTGCGCTTGTGCGCTTGTCACTCTTATTCTATATAAAAAAAAAACTTGCCATCACGCAGGTTTTGAACGTGATTCTCACTTTGACTCAAATATTTTTTTAAAGATACTATACAAATTTGAATACGAATTTCTTTTATAAGCAATCGTATCTACAAATCTCCCCTCGGTATAATTCCCAAGAATGTACAACTTTCAGCATATCTTAAACAAACTTTTTTAAAAGCTTTTCCAGTTAATTTTTAACAAGTAGCAAAATCCATTTCTTATTCATGAGATACTAAATTATTGTTGAGATTTGAAAATGATTCACATTCATTAAGTTTTATATTGTTATTGTTTTAATAGGAGTGAAACTTTTTCCATTGTAATAAAAAAGATTGGATTTATATTTTACACAGTATTATACAGAGTCCACATGATAGTAAGTGGATGCTATGGCGTAGATATTAAAGTAGTAATATGTTATTTAAAAAGTTATGTTTCTTATAGATAATAAGGACAGAACTGATATTTTGTGCCTCATTTCCAGTAAAAACGGAACTAGTTTTTGACATTCACCATACGAACAAACATATACATTAGGCTGCTGTTTTTCGCTGGTACCCTGTGAGAGTGAGGTTCTTTCCCAGTTAGGGCAAATAATTCCTACTGAAACCATAATATAACAGCAGTACGACTTTACCCTGTGAGGGGTGTGTAACAAAAGTTGCTATTATTGATTTATGAATAGATTGAAAACTAGGAGGCGTATTATGAAGTAGTCTGCTCTGCCAGTCTCCTAGGTAGATGTGTATGATAACGACAATATATTTACTAGCAGTAGAAAATGAAAACATAAAATATATAGTATACTATTTATACTAGATTTCTAGATCTCAACAAATCTTTTTAGTTCTGTGTGTGTGTGTGTGTTCTCTACACTCACCATAAGTAACACAGCAGCACAGCACCCACGCTCAACCTCCCCCCCCTCGTTTCTTAGAAAACGGTGACTGATCCGTCTTATCCTACTATGAGTGTGAGAGAGTGCACCTGTGCTTCCGCGCACAATCGTCCTCTATAAACCTGTTCTGCGCAGGTTTGTAATCTACGTTGAAATGAGCCACCGCGACCGAAATTAGGTCTGAAAGATATTTATACTTTATTGTATACCTTAACAAAAATAATTATAAAGAGCGGACTAAAATTCTTTATTGAATACCATTCAAAATTACTTATTAACAATTTTATTTGTGCTTGTGTTAACCGAACGTTTGTTCTCGTACAGAGAAATTTAAAGCGAACGCTTCTTTAAAACGAGCTACGGCTCTAAATGCATAGTGCTTGATTTTAATATGTATAAAATTTAAGTCTTCGTTATCATTGTTATCATGTATCGTATATTGGCGATGTGTCGTATCTTGTAGTGGCGGTTTAAAAAAACTGCTGTTGCCAACCCGCTTGCCAAGCATAGCAACTATGGCAAACCCCCGTGTGGTCTATTTTCAGCAGTGAACTTTAATAGGCTGTAACGGTAACATAATCATTAACCTGCGGCAGTCCACTGCTGGGCATAAATCTCTACAAAGACGCGCCATTTAGCTCGTCTTCGGTTACATGCAAACAGCTGCTACCAAACAACGTGCGTCATACACACATATAACGTAAGCTTGGGCAAAGTCGTCACTTCATAACACATCTAATTCAGCGGGGAAAATGATATAACTAAAGTCATTTATGTATTTTTTTACTCAATGATATTACAGCATCATTATCATTACAGTCCTTCAAAAATCCACCACTTAACATGAGCCCTCTCCAAGGAAGCCATGATGAACACGGTCCTGCGGTAACCACATACATCGACTACCTGCGTATCTTACCAAGACGTCACTGTATATATTATACGAGTACAAGTAACGTAACGTCAAGCAAATAGTAGGGTGGCCTATTCGCTTACCTTTACGGGGTTGCCACTCGAAAAAAATTCTTAGTTTCAAGTTACAGCATACATAACTATACGAAACAAAGATGAATAATTTATTTCTCACGTTACTTGATTCATCAGTCTGCCCACTAAGCAATCATATCGTATAAGCTGTATCACAAGTTGATGTACCATGAAATAATATATTTTGCAAGATTCATGCGAGATTGAAGCAACCAATCTTCATAATGAAGTTATTTTTTATGCGTAATGATGTTGTTACCGCACTTGTTTCAACATATGTTTCATTAAGTATTACTTTATTTCTATCGAATGCAGACATTTATTATTATCGTAGTAGCTCAGGGGAAATAGGCTCGCTGTCAATTTCACAGTAAGCGAGCAACCTGGATTCGATCCCCGCGGGGTCCATTGAAATTGTTAATTGCAATTTGAAGTGCTGATTTACTACGTGTTCAACAGTGAAGGAAAACATATTGAGAAAACCAGCATATCTAAAAAATTAAAAAAAAAAAACTTTTCTATCGAATTAGGGTAACAAACGAGCTCACAAACTGATGTTAAGAGGATGATGTGGCAAATAGACATCTACATTTAGAATCAAAATGAAGATGCGTTGTTCCCTTGAGGACTAAGATGAAACGCTTCGATTCCAGTGAAACGGGTCTCCGGTTCTCTACACTCACCATACGAAACACAGCAGTATTAAGCTGTTATTTTATGCTGGCATTCTGTGAGAACGTGGTCCTTCCCCGGTCGAGCCGACCCTTTCGTGCTATAATCATAATATAGCTGCATCGTGGCTCTACCGCGTATAAAAATAATTCCAAGACATTTAAAATCTTAATTTAAAAAGTAAAAACTTTTTTACTCTAAAATAGTTCTTTATCCTCAAACCCTATCAAACATGGGAGAAAGAGGAGAGCCCCAAGAGTATGAAGTATATATAGGAAGTGACTTTACTATTTTCTTTACTTTTAATAAAAATAAACTTTTAGATTTCGTAACCTTTGCCATATTAATTATTAATATTAGCGAATATGATTCAAATACATAACATTTATTTAACATAAACACCAATAAAAACTAAAATAAGCAGTATTTCTTACAATAACAAAAAAAAAACTAAACAATAAAAATTATGTATAACGGTAACTGAGAAATTCTACCTTTAGATTTTTTCCTCTCTATGAGGCAATCTATGGAGGAGACTTATGTTCAGCAGCATATAATTGAAAAAGTTAACAATGCCGTATGTAGGCTGTCCGACCAACGTTTTTGGAAGACCACGGGGTGCATTTTTCGGATTAAAATTTCCAGAACGGAAGCGGGCAAACCAATAACAGGTGGTGCGTTCGTTTATAGTATTCGCTTCGTAAACGTCGTTGATGTTGCGTGCCGTTTGTGCCGCGTTGCTACCACGACGTTACTCCTATTGCATAATTACTCGAATTTTTAACGTATCCATGATGACGAAAAAGATTCAAATGCGATGAAAACATAACGCTTATCAATAAACAAATAACTAATTAAAATCCATATTTTTAAAATATAATTTGAAATTAGAATTCTAAGCCAAACAAAAATTATTTTGATTTAATATGGCCAGTACTTACTACCGAACGGCAATTTCATAGGTATATACCTAGTAAATATTTCGACTATTGTTACTACGTTTATCATCAGCCAGTAACAGTGCTCACTGGACATAAACCTCTCTCTTCTCACCAACACACATCCGAAGTGGGCTTCCCAAGCCCACTCGGAGTGGCCACCTCGGGCCGGCCCTTCACCTAGGACCAGCCATGTGGGTTCCTCTTTGTTTCGCCGTGGGTGACCAAGCCACGGCTTCTCCCCCCCCCCAATTCCCCGAAGGGGGGAACCTAACCTAACCTAACCCAACCAGTACACATCGGAAAGTGACATATTCTACATAAGCTCCACGGAGACATTGCTTAAAAAATAGCAATTTTTGAGCTACGCGAGTGGAAGTGTTGTGAAAAAATACTAATTTTTACGGAATTTATCGCGTATATTTAACTTTTTTTTTACCCGACGTTTCGAGAGCTTACACACTGGTCACGGGAAGGACTGAGATGTTCAATCCAGGTATTAAGATTAAAATTTAACTTTTTTCGATCTATTGACTTATGGTATTGGATCGTGGGGGTATTTTATTTATTATAGGATCCCAAGCAGATGATAATAAATAAAATTAAATCCCAACCCAAGCATACAACTGCAAGACTCCATGATACCATAAGTTCATACTGTGTAGATCGGAACAAAAGTTAAATTTTAATCTATGGTAACCGCGGTTAACTATGACAGCTGGACGTTGAACATCTCAGTCCTTCCCGTGACCATGGGTGCTGTAAAGCTCTCGAAACGTCGGGTAAAAAAAAAGTTAAATATACGCGATAAATTCCGTAAAAATTAGTATTATTTCAATGTGTAGTGTTCGCGTAAATATAAGAAATCATTATGTTGTGAAAAAGTTTTTAAGTGTGCTGTTCATCAGTGTAATTGGGAGAATTCTGTACATTGGCTGGTTTAGGAGCAGTAAGTAGCCTCTTAACTTTGGGGATAAATAGTGCCGACACCATCAGCAAAATTGCCAAGTGCATTCCAGTTTTTGAAAGCCGCTATAGAGATCAGTCGAACGGCGAAAAAAATCAAGAAAATCGGCCCACAAACGCAGAAGTTATTGACTCCTTAAAATTAACAACTTAACCTCAAACCACGTGGTTGCAACGTGCTATCAGACGTTGAGGTTAAAGCGAGTGCGCCGATCGTCGCCTCATTAGTCAGAGGTTGTCCCAAAAAACTTTAACTAGAAGGAACATAAATAATTTGAAAGAAATTTTTTAAATATTCGTGAGAAATTTTTTTGCTTATACTTGATTCTTAAGAATTTAGAACTTTTTGAATGTCAAATAGACTTTTGAAAGCTTTTTCCGCCTTAATTTTTACAAACACCCATCCCTTATTCATGATGTAAGATGTTGTCTAACTTACGAAACGTTATGTACTATAAATATCTACGAAGAAATGAACGAAGTTTTTGGCTTGATATTTCGTGTGAAGTTAATGAAAATATATTTTTTTATACAGTATGTAGCAAACAACTCAATGATCCTCTTAGTTACGTATAGGTTTGTAATAACAACTTATTAAAAGATTTTATTGATTACAACAGGTACCTAACCATAATAATTCTTGTTAAAAAATGTTATATATACATCTGAACTAATTGACACGCACATCGGTAAAGCGCTACCTTTAGCTTTTAAATGTTAATTTTTATCCGATATACGCAGCATGAGAAACACAACAACAACAAGCTTACAGTTTATAAAGTCTTGCAGTGCCTGGGTTTTGATTTAATTTCATTAATTATAGGATCTCAAACAGTTGGTAGCACATAGGAATTGGATTAAATATGATTGAATTTGGGGTGTTTTTAAATTTCGATAGTCTCGCGAATTATCGTTGCCAGAATCGCTGTTCTTTTGCGAATATTTATCTGGTAGGTCTATTAAATATGATATAATGACGAGTAAGATGTTGACATATTTACAGACTGCAGACTTGCAGAAGTTTACGTGAGCTTTGTCCATATTTTGTTTTATTCAGATACGGCTATGCGTTAAGATAACTTTCTGTAAAGCATCTAACATCCCATCTGCAGATGGATTGGTAAACGTGGCTAATGTCCATTCCATTACAGCCAATAAAAGTCCAATGCTCTACATAGGCCTCCCCAATTGTTTGCTTCATTAGTATATTTGCCACAGTTGCCACGGTTAGCAGGTGGGTTTGCAATCACATTTTGTTTTTTCAAAATAATAAAAAAATCAACCACACGTTGGCTTTTTATTATTTAAAGTCGTTATCAGGACGGTTCTGCTGCCCATATCTGGTTTCAGTTTCAGTTTGTCACCCTGTACGATACGCATGGGGCTTTATAGTGTAGTAGTGTAGTAGTATTCTTATACTATCATTAGGCAGTTTAATTTGAGATGGATAATGCTTTTTTTATAGAATAAGCGTGACAAACGAGCACACAGTCTATATGATGGTAAGTGGATGCTGTGGCACATACACATCTACATTTATCCTCGATTAAGAAATGAAACGCAGATGCGTTGTTACCCCTAAGGACTAAGATGGAACACCTCTTTTCCAGTAAAAAGGGTCTCCGGATCTCTATACTCTCCATACGAAACACAGCAGTGTGAAACTGCTATTTTACGATGGTATTCTGTGAGAGCGTGGTCCTTCCCCGGTGGAGCCGACGCATTCGTGCTACAATCATATATATATATATATAATATTAAGAGCTCCATTAATAGCTGCATATAAGCTATATTAATAGCTGCAGCGTGGCTCTATCACGTAAAATACAATTGAGCTAACTTTTATAAAAAGGCGGTAAAAGAAATTCCACAACTTATTCCTGTGGCGGTCGTAAAAGTCCGTTTGAAATGCACGTAAAATCTTATAACATCCGATAGATGGTTTATACCACACATATAAAATAATCAGACCAATGACGACCGTAGTTTCAAAGTTTCAAGACCGAAAGTATGGCCAAGTGTGACGAATAAGCAAATGTTCCCGTCCAAAATTGGTTGACGTTTACAGGCAGATGAGGAAGTTAATACAAAAGTGATTGTAGTACATTTGTGGTAAATTACATCGTTTGTACTACCTATAAAATATGATCTTCAATCTAGTGGATGTGGCTGATATTATATCATTGATTTTTATACGGAACTGTATCCGCGATTAATTGCGACTGTTAGTGACAAGATGTCTGGTTTTTATCATTTAATGCCATTCTGTGAGAAAATGCAGCCAGTGTTCTTGGCATTTCAGTATTTGGAAATTTGGCGGTAGTATTAGAGAATTTTGAAGGAATACGACTGTATATAATTTTAGTTTCATTTGTTTTTTAATCAAATTTGTTAATACTAATAAACAATATGGCAAAAGTAAGAAAATATAAAAATTAAGTCACGGCCTATATATACTTCATACTCTTGTAGGCCTCATACTTGACAGAGTTTTAGGATAAGAAACTGTTTTAGGCCAAAAAAGGTTGTTGACGGATTTTAAATATCTTTAAAAATGTTTTTTCAATTTCTCAGATATGCTGGTTTCTTCAATATGTATCCTTGACCGTCGAAAACGTAATTGCAAGTGGAATTAACAATTTCAGTGGTCCCAGCGGGGATTGAACCCAGGTTGCTCGCGTACTATGAAATTGACAGCGAGCGCTAGTTCCCCTGAGCTATTACGGGGTATATTTCTATAAATATTTGCATTTCTTTGGAATAAATAAATAATTAATAAAATTAATATATTACAACAAGTGCGGTTTGCATTATCATTACGTATAAAGAATAACTTCATTACGAAGATTAGCAGCTTCAATTTCGCATGAATCTTGCGAAATATAAAATTTCATGGAACATCAACTTGTGATTTAGCTTGTACGTTATGATTACTTAGTGGGCCGACTGAAGAATCAAGTTACCTAAGAAATAAATGACTTAAAATAAGATACTACCTGTGTTTCTTAATTTAAATTTGAAATTAAGAAAGGTTCTCGAGTAACGACCTCGTAAAAATTAAGCGAAGTGTAGGGTGGCCTAAGTATAGTAACGACTTGGTAAGTCGATAGATGCGGTTGGCTCAGGACCGTGTTTCGTGGCTTCCTTGGTGAGGGCACCAATGTTGTTCAGTAGTGGAATTTTGAAGGACTGTAATGATAATGATGTTGTAACTTCATTGAGTAAATAAGTACGAAGGGAGACGGGCGAATTTGGGCCTAACCGTTACACAAGTGAATTATTTATCAATATTTTTTTTACAGTTTTTTTTGTAATTAATAATGAAATATTAAGCAGTTTTATCATGGAAAAAGAAATTAAATATTAAATAAAAATAATACTGACTTCCGTTATTTTCATTTTTAAACAATGATGGCGGATGAAATGGGTTAGTTAATCGATTTTAATACATAAATAGAGAAAAGACAATAAAAAGTGATTCAGTGTTTTATTCTTTAGATAAAATTAAAAAAAAAACTTATTATTTAAATAAAGGTTTCCTCGTGACACTTCTATGTTTCAAAAATATCGTAATAATTGACTTGACTGAATAAGTTAATAAATCGATTTCACAATCGATTATCATTATATCATCATATTTAATACAGGCCACTAAGCGGAAATCACGTCAATGTTAATTAATTAAAAAACTCAAACGTCAATCAAATCATTTACTTCGTTCGTTTAGCTCTGAGCTTACGGCGGTAGTGAATATTTTCTGTTGTTGTCATGTGCTGTAATAATATTGTGATCTTTAACGACTCTGGCTACTTATAAAGGATTCTGACTGTTATTACTTTGACGAACCACCCACGTATTTCTTACAACGTACTTAGTTATCTTGGCTACTCGACTTATCTCAGCTTCATATAACGGATTTCGAATTAAAATAAAATGACTGATCAACATCATTGTATCAACTGCGGCATAGCTACTTGGCGGCGTAATCCTTCTATAGGATTACATAAAATAGAAGACGAAAGCATTCTTTCAGTGATACAGCGATGGGTTGCACCTGAAGTGGTAAGTATAGTTTATTTTATTACAACTTCACATTTTGCTGGACCGTACTTCATTTTTATTCTTAAATCACTATATTAACTCTATGATTGAAATAATACATTTAACACAAGATTTACTGGACGGTTTGATCGTCAATTAATGGCATTTATTTCATAAAGCTCTTTTAGTAAAAATACTATATGACGCCACAAAATGTTAACGTAGTTCTTTTCATATTAATAACAGAGTTATATAAAATTTAGCAATTTAATTAAGCAACAATAGGATAATTTACACTGTATTAAATATATAATCTTAATGTTATCTCAATACCGGCAAGAAATAATAAGAACACATAGGATTCAGAAAGACACTCGGAAAATGAGTTCGGCTGGCATTGGTTTTTTAAACACTGTCCTCCTCTCACTGTTGTCTGTATCTAGCCAGTACTTTGTGCAACAAATAATTCTAGCTAAGTCTCACTTACTTCCATGTATCTATATAATTTCTTGCCGAGCACTGTAAGCAACAAACTAATATTGTTGTAGGTCAACAGTTCTCATCGCATTTGCCAAGAATGCAGAACTTTAGTAATACATTCTTTGGACATAGATGAGCATCTTTCATGTGCAACAACTGGACATCGTCAAGTGTGTGTCAACTGTGGTCGTTCAGTATTGCGTGCCAGATCTCATTTATTGCATACTGGCACTGAACGAGAAAGAAGGATTTATACAGTCATTTGTGAATGGCTTTTGCCTCGTACTGTAAGTGTTAATTGGGATCAGTTGCTTTTTATTTTTTATACTATAGTATGGTAATGCATAGAAGCCCGAAAGTCTGACAACCAGCCTTACCTAGGGGTACCAATGATAAATACTGGTATTCAGTTGCATCTAGATAGACTAAACGTCAACCTTGGGGTCAAATTCCGTAGTTGGGGAAAGACTAGGCAGATGATAATGGTAATGTATAGTCAGTATTAATAAATACAAATGTTCACTTTGACCATGGTTACAATGTTTTATATATAACACAACATAACATCGTGCCTGTATTCCCCCAAGAGATAAGGCAGAGGAGTGCAGTACACCCGCATTTCGCCAGTTATATTCTTTCTCAGACAAAGGTTTGTTATTATAAAGTTATTGTTTCAGATTTCAAGAAACAGAGCTCTCATATGTCACAGTTGCTGGGTGAGAGCTGATAAAAACGCCCATCATTTTGTATCTGCACCTTCTGGATCCTCAACATCAGTATATGAAACAAGTGAACAAGAGGAATTGACTTTGCAGTATACTTCACAGGATACTTTGCAGTCTACTTCACAGGATACTTTGCAGTCTACTTCACAGGCTACTTTGCATTCTACTTCACAGGATACTTTGCAGTCTACTTCACAGGCTACTTTGCGGTCTACTTCACAGGCTACTTTGCAGTCTACTTCACAGGCTACTTTGCAGTCTACTTCACAGGCTACTTTGCAGTCTACTTCACAGGCTAATTTGCAGTCTACTTCACAGGATACTATGCGTTCTACTTCACAGGATACTTTGCAGTCTACTTCACAGGCTACTTCAGAAGCTACACCCAGGATGAGTGAAGCTATAGTGTTACATGACTATGTAAGAGCAGTAGAAACTGAATCTCGCTGTTTTATTGAAGGTTGTCGGAGACAAGAGAGGAATAGAGTTCCTGTTACAACTAGGAAAATGTTGTTAGATGTCTATAACTTCTACATCCCTAAAAACAATAGATTATGCAACCACCACATTAATACGCAATCTTGGGATTTTCTCACTGGAGCTTTAAAAAATTATGTTAATGTGTTTACAGCAATGCATATTCAAAACATGCTAGAATTAAAAAGTCACTCAAATGTTGGCCTTGATTTTATCAATATTCTTAATATGGAAGACCGTTTAGTGCACCATTGGTTAGGCTTTACGAAAGAGCAGTATCAAAGGATTTTAGATGAAGTGCCACAATTGCTGCAAAAGTCATCGGGCCCTGTTGGGTTAACAGCATATTTGATAAAGCTGAGAACCGGTGATTCTAATGAGAGAATATCACCTCTGTTTAACATTCCTAAAAGAACTCTTGATGGATATGTGTCTGAAGCTCGTCACTTACTATATAAATATTTTGTACTTAGGCATTTAGGACTTAACCATATAAATCGTCAGAAAATTGTTGACAGAACCTTATTGATACCACGCGGTTTATTTGGAAACTAAAACGGGGAAAATAAACCTGTAATAATAATTGGTGGAAGGTATTGCTCTATAGAAAAAAGTTCAAATTATTTGTACCAAAAAAGAACTTATAGTTTGCATAAGTATAATAACTTGGTAAAGCCATTAATGATTGTATGTGCAGACGGTCATATTATTGATGTAATGGGCCCCTATCCTGCTACCACATCAGATGCAGATATCATTAATCATGAGTTTCGTGATCCTAGTTCAATGCTACGTGAATACTTTCAGGCTGGTGATGCAATCATTTTAGATAGGGGCTTCAGAGATTCATTGCCGTTATTACATGAATGTGGTTATAGAACTTACGTCCCACCAACATTGCAAGCGGGTGAATGGCAGCATTCCATAATAGAGGCCAATAAATTGAGAACAGTCACCATATGCAGATGGGTTGTTGAAGTAGTTAACGGAAGATTTAAAAGAGATTTTAAATTATTCAGACGAGACTATTTTAATACTGCTTCGAAGCATTTAATGATAGATTTTGAGGTGGCTGCCGCTCTACTAAATGCTTTTCACCCTCCTATTACAAATTGCGTTGATGCTGGGGATATTTTACAAATAATCAATGAGAACATGAACAAAGAAAACGATTTAGGCTGTTACGTGATTGAAAATAATATAAACCGACGTAGAGCAGATTTTACAAGAATTCATGTGCAAAATGATGAATTAAATGACTTTCCCCAGCTCACACATAGTGATTTAATAAAGATATCTTTGGGTACGAGGGCGGCACTGAAAATTTCGGGAACCAAGTGACACAACATTACTATTTAAAAATGTATTTATTGCTTTTCGAAGTATTCTCCGCGAAATTTGACACATTTTTCCATACGATGGAACCAATCATTGAAGCAACCATTCCATTCGGAAGTTGGGGTCTCCAAAATGGCCGTTTTGTAGGCGTCCACAGCTTTTTCAGGTGATGAAAATCTCTGTTCACGCAATTTATTCTTTATTTTAGGGAAAGTATAGAAATCATTAGGGCTTAAGTTGAGGCTGTACGGTGGATGGTCTAATAATTCTATGTTTTCTTGCTCTAAAAACTCTTTTGTTCTGTGTGCGGTGTGAGAACTCGCATTGTCGTCATGGAGGATGATGCGGCGGTTGCAGTTCTCTTTACGGAGTTCAGAAACGACCTGTGGCAAACAAATGCTAGCATACCATTTTGCACTAACCGTTCTTTGTCTCTCAATAGGAATAGTCGTAACATGGCCGATTTCGGAGACAAACGTGGCCACCATTTTTTTTGCAACACTCCGTGAACGAACAATTTTTGTTGGCTTTAACTCACTTTCAAACACTCAAACTCGTGACTGGTTTTTGTTTCGGGTTCTTACGCGTATATCCAGGATTCGTCACTTGATACGATGTTGTATACAGCATTTGAGGATCCTGCGTGGAATCTTTCGAGAGTTCTGACGCACCAAATAACGCGAGCCGCTTTTTGCTCTTCACAGAGCGAATGCGGTATCCATCGGGAAAACAACTTTTTTACACCTAATTGTTCATGCAAGATTATTTGTATTTGACTCATGCCAATGTTTAAAGTTGCCCGAATTTCGCGGTAAGTCACATGTCGATCTTTCTCAATCAGCTTACGCACAGCATCAACGTTTTCTTGGGTGACTGCAGTTTTTGGACGACCTTGACGGGATCATCACTGAGCTTGACACGTCCACGTTGCAATTCAGCAAACCAGCGATAAATTGTGGTTTTGGATGGGGCTTCATCACCAAATGCAGAAATCATCCGGTCAACACACTGTTTTTGTGTTAAACCACTTCGAAAGTCATAATAAATCATCGCTCTTGAATTTTCTCGAGTCAATTCCATTTTCTCAACGACTAAACAAGTTTGACAAAACCTTGTGACAAGACCGATAATCTTTTTTTTAAATAATTAATGGTATTCGATTTTTAAAACCAAGGAGTTTTCAATTAAAAAAGATTTTAATATGACAGGAACAGTGGAAATATTCCATTCCCGATACTTTTGGTGCAGCCTAGGTATTTATCAAATTAAGCAGGCTAGGTCCTATTATGGAGAACACATACGACAAGATGGGAGATATGAAATAGAAGTGTGTCGAGAAACGGACAGCAACCTACTAAGAGAACTGTCAATATTCAATCCTTCTAGCTGGCTATTAAGAGGTCGAATAAAATCTAGACATGTAGGCTCAAAAATATATTTTACATATATTTTAGTTGACAGTTCTCTTAATGGTAGAGAGGCCATCAAGCAATATTATTGTAATTGCTTGGTAGGAAATAGAACTGTAGGTTGCTGTTGTCATGTAATGTCGATAATATGGTACCTAAGCTGGGCAAGGCATCAAGTGAATCTAATACCGCCTGCACCGTTTTTAGATGATATTTTAATTCTTTTTGATGAAGTGGACGATCAATAAATCATTGAAAGCGAACGTGTTTTTAATTCATACTCCCTCAGCTTTTTTATAATTATTTCAAACCTCTAGAATTTAATCGGACGGGGTCTGAATCCTCCTGATATTATGGTAAAGTCTAGTTTACAATTAAGTATAATAATTAATTTCGTAATTTAATGAGACAGCTTGGTGTAAGAATAATATTGTAAGCATAACACAAGCAACAACATTATTCATATACAAACAAATAACATCCTATATTTTTTTCTACCATGAAGCAGTCGTAAATATTTTAGTTTTTTTTTTAAATGGTATTAGTATATAAATAAAATAATGCAGTAATCGATACTGTAATATCAGGCCCAGCTTTCTTTGAACTTTCGCCCGTCTCCTTTCCTTAGTAATTGATAATAATTTTAGTTCTATCATTTTCCCCGCTGGACTACATGTGTTATGAAGTGAAGATCTCGTCCAAGCATACGTTATATGTGTGTGTGACGCACGTTGATTGGTGGCAACTGTTCGCATGTAAGACGCGCTCAATGGCACGTCTTGGTAGAGGCCTATGCCCAGCACTGGACTACCGCAGACCTGCTGCATAGATCGCTTCATAGGGGTTTGTCATAGTTTCTATGCTTGGCAAGCGGGTTGGAAACATCATTTTTTTAGTTTTAGTCGTTATTGAGTTCTGCTGCCCATCTCCTTATTGGTTTCCCTCTGTCACCTCTTATGATACTCACGGCATGATAAGGGGTAGTGGATATTTTTAACCATCACTACAAGGTACACAGCACCACTACATGGTACATGATGATGATGATTAGGACTTAAATCTATACATATTAAAATCAAGCACCATCCATTAAGCCTTTGAAGTTTAGGGGATAATTTCCGAGAAACGAGGAGGGGGGACAGTTTAGCGTGGGTGCTATGCTACTGTGTTTAGTATGGTAAGTTTAAAGCATCGGAGACCAATTTTACTGGAATCTATGCATTCCACCTTTGTCCTCTGGGGTGACAACGCATCAGCATTTTGATTCTAATCGAGAATAGATGTAGATGTCTATAAACCTCAGCATACACTTTACATCTGGTGGATTATGTGCTTGTTTGTCACTATATGTATGTGTGTTTGTGTGTTTGTGTGTGTGTGTGTTTGTGTGTGTGTGTGTGTGTGTGTGTGTGTGTGTGTGTGTGTGTGTGTGTGTGTGTGTGTGTGTGTGTGTGTGTGTGTGTGTGTGTGTGTGTGTGTGTGTGTGTGTGTGTGTGTGTGCGTGTGCGTGTGCGTGTGCGTGTGCGTGTGCGTGTGCGTGTGCGTGTGCGTGTGCTTGTGCGTGTGCGTGTGCGTGTGCGTGTGCGTGTGCGTGTGCGTGTGCGTGTGCGTGTGCGTGTGCGTGTGCGTGTGCGTGTGCGTGTGCGTGTGCGTGTGCGTGTGCGTGTGCGTGTGCGTGTGCGTGTGCGTGTGCGTGTGCGTGTGCGTGTGCGTGTGCGTGTGCGTGTGCGTGTGCGTGTGCGTGTGCGTGTGCGTGTGCGTGTGCGTGTGCGTGTGCGTGTGCGTGTGCGTGTGCGTGTGCGTGTGCGTGTGCGTGTGCGTGTGCGTGTGCGTGTGCGTGTGCGTGTGCGTGTGTCGTGTGCGTGTGCGTGTGCGTGTGCGTGTGCGTGTGCGCGCGTGTGTGTGTGTGTGTGTGTGTGTGCATGTGTTTCATACCGCCGATAAATAAATAAATAATCATACATTAAATGGGCAAAGTACCTTGAAATAAAGCTTACCTGAATGGAACTGCATAAAATCATTAGTGAGGGCCCATAATAATAAAAATAAAACTCTATCGCGCGGAAATCATGGCAATTGGACTAATGAAACTACGCGGACTCGAGTTAATGTGATGGACTGTACATACGTACACAGTTGGAATTTATTTACACATTCACCTGAGCGAGCAAAGTGGTGATACACGTAAGTAAACGCGAAAATAGTTTTGCTTATTAATGACCGTTGTGTAAGCTTATATTAAATTTATTTCATTCATCACAGGTGGATATTTGTCATAGTTTCCTAACTTGGACTATTGCATAACTTGGTGTATTGGCAACCACGAATTTTGACACGCTGCTGTACATCTCCTGGTTTGTTTCTTACGATTTCGTGGATACGTGGATATTATTACACCGCCACTACACGTAATTCTAAGTATGAGTAATATATTGTCGAATTTGATTATTCGATTAAAATGAGTATGCAGTGAATTTCGAAACATTTAAGTTAAACGTCTTAACCACTGGTGGCCGCCATTACAGTAACAGTAGCCTCATCCGCTGCAAATAGAATCGTTCGGGTAACGAGCGACGCATCGATTCCGACTATCGAAGCAATTGCAAGCTGCCAATTGCCGCCAATTTCACGACACAATCAGAGTTGATTTCGTAATATCATTAGGCTAAAGTGTCCTCGTGTCATTTAATGCTTTAACGCGAATAAAATTTTACACATAAAATAACAATTTAAAAATATTTTGTAAATTTCGAGTGACTGTACGTCCGTTTTTAAAGAAAGGCACGGAAAAAAGATGCTTAATATTTTTTATAGAATAAGGGTGACCAACGAGCTCGCAGTGCATTTGATGGTGAGAAGATGCTGTGTCCCATAGACATCCACATCTATCCTCGAATAAAATTCAAAATGCAGATGCGTTGTCATCCCTGAGGACTAAGATAGTAAGTTTTAATTCCAGTTAAAAGAGTCTCGGGTTCTCTACACTCACTGGTATTCAAAATTACAAATTTATTATTTTAGGTCCAAGTGCATAGAGTAATAAAGTAGAGTAGAAGTAATAACGTTTTGTATCGATAAAATAGTGTAATAGTGTATGCGTTAACGTAGTATAGTTACATACGTTGCAGTGTATTATGAGAAGCACGAATAGGTCGGCTCGAAATATGAATGACTACGCACGGTATATTAGCGAACAACCTTTGTTTTAGCCAGCTTCAAAGTATAGGAAGAAGTTAACAATTTAATTGTGTTTTTGTGTGCTTGTACGCGTGTATGTGTATGTGTGTATGTTACGCGATGTTCGCGAAATTCGTCAGATGTTAACTAAATTTCATGTTTTCTATTTATTTCATACAATGTACTTAAAGCATGGCTTGTATAAATTTGGAGAAAAAATCTATCCCTATAGGTAATCCCTATCCCTAAAGGTAAAAAACAGGTTGAATGGACCTATTAAGACGACATTAAGATTTCAATATTCCTCTTCACTCAAAACGGTAAAAAAATTAGCTTCACTAAAAGGTAAAAGCCGACTTGTAAAACCAAAAAAGAATGAAATCATTTCACATTTTGGAGTCGGAGCTATATTTCTATAAAAGCATTGACTTCAAATGAGAAACAATATTATATTAAAATTGGGATATCAGGTAATCCTATGAAGTTTGGTAGCGATCGGATCAACAGAACTTTTTTTTGGATCAATGAGAGTGTCTGATGACGGAAGACAATTTACATCATCTAAATTTGAATAATTTCTCAAAACAATCTGAAATCATACATTCAACTTCTGCTATCATCCTGCAACTAATGAAAAGGCTAAAAGTACAAACTATTAAAATATTCTCTTAAAAGTATGGTAGAAAATTGTCGCATGTATGAAAGATCATCACTTGAGCTCGGCTGGACTGATTTTGATGAAATTTTTTTTTGTGTTTGGGTGGGTTGGTTGGTTGGTATTCAAATATGTCGCTAATAAATTGTTATATTACAGTAAGTTATAATATTACATTATAAGCCTTTATTTTTATTCAAAGTTAATTTTTAAAACATATATAGTCAAGTTTACATTATTTGTTAATGTTAGGGTAGTAAAGGACGATTATGTAAGGTTTTAACCTATGAAATTTCTGGTTGAAATGAAAACGGGGTTAATTTTTCAGGTTTTTATGGAATATGTTTCTACGTGGTAGAGCATAGTTTTGTAGGAGAGTGCTCGACCGGGGAAGGACAGCTCTCAGAATACCTGATAGTAGCTAATTTGTATTTTAGGACCCTTTTCTGATGAGGTTGTGAAACGCATCTGCATTTTGATTTGTAATGGAAGAAGAGTAGAGTTGGGGGCAACCACTTACCACAGGTGGACTGTGTGCTCGTTTGTCAGCCTATTCTATAAAAAAAAATGTTAACGTGATTTTTTTCTATGTTTTTATTTATATTAATCAAAGTAATAACCCATGCAATCGATGCGTCTTTGCAAACGCAGTGGCAGTTTGCGGATGCCCTTCTGTAATAAATCGGCTGGACGGGAGGCAACAAATTTCTCTAAGGCATTTCGTACTGCCTCTCGGGTATTATATTATTTTATTTTTTTGTATTTTTCCCGCCAAAGCGTTACTCAAATTCTGGAAAAAGTAGCAGTCTCTAGACGCAAGGTCTGGTGAGTACGGTGGATGATGGAGAGCGTCCAGCACCGTTGGAGACCGTCTGTTGTGCAGTAATAGGTCATGCGTTTACATGCAGGAGCAGCGGAGACGAGCGATTGATCAAAGGTAAGCATCACTTTTCTAGGGATAAATTTTTGTTTAGGGCATTGTTTAGGTACTGAACTATGATCCAACCAATTTGCTCAGCTCTCAAGATTTTTAAACAGAATCCGCTTTTCGTTGCAGGTAATAATAAGATTTAAAACTCCTACGTTTGTGTGCCTATTGAGCAGTGCAAGGCACATCTCGACGCGTACTTCACGCTTGCGATCTGTGAGTTCATGGAGCACCCATTTGTCAAGTTTTTTTACCTTCTCCTTCTTAATTTGACGCAAATGGACCAACATTGTTTTGAAGGTAACGTCGAAAGCTGCTGCTAATTCAGCCGCAGATTGAGTATTATCAGCATATACAATCACTTTTCATTCGTCATTGTCAAGGAAAGTTTTCGAACGAAAACGGGGTTAATTTTTCAGGTCGAAATTTCTGGAACGGAAGCGGACAAAGCAATAGCAGGTGGTGCGTTCGTTTGTAGTATTCGCTCCGTAAACGTCGTTGATGTTGCGTGCTTGTGCCGCGTTGCTGTCATGACGGTACTTATATTCCATAATTACTCGAATTTTTAACGTATCCATGATGACGAAAAATATACAAATACGATGAGAACATAACGGTGATCAATAAACAAATGACTAATTTTAATAATTTCACGTTTTTAAAATAAAATATATTTGAAATTGGAATTTAAATTGGAACGGCAAACAAAAATTATTTTGATTTGAAATGGCCAGTACTGCAGAGCGGCAATTTCATTGGTTACACACAAGATCTTTTATTTCCCCGAGTATAGCAAATTAAATTAATTTATTCTTTTAGTTGTTTGAAGCTAGATTTACTTTTTATTAAAAATAATTTTATTCCACCTCAGACCTCAGAGGTGACAACTCTCCTGCATTTCGATTATGTGTTGATTGATATGTTGTGGGCTGGCCATATAGCTCAAAAAACTGACAACAGATGGACAAGAAAGGTTCTGGAGTGGCAGTCTCGTACCAATAGGCGAAATGTACGGCCGACCCCAATAGAGGGAGTTACGACCTGGTAAGGCATGCAGAAAATCGATGGTTATGGAAGATGGTATGGTGCTATTTGATCTGTTCTAGAGATTTTCTCCAAGGAAGCGAACGAACTTATGTGAAATAGATATTTTAAGTTGAAGTGTGTTACCTTATCTTATCGGCGTCTGTCTTTAAGTAGATTCTTGTCTGCACAATGACTGCAACGAATGACGGAACGAATATTGTTTACATCAATAGCTTGTGTCAATTCAACTACTTCAATCCTCCTTTCTATCTTTCAATGCTATTTTACAATAACCATTGCTCTAACAATTGATTGCGAGATATAAATGATCTATCTATATGTAGAAGGTACGCAGGATAAAGGTAATTTGACTCGCATATTATGTAAATTGTTCACGGATAAGCCTCACTAGCCAATTTGAGGTAGTTAGATACAGGTGTATATTCAGGTGTAATAAGTTCATGTTTAGTCAGTTTTAGTAAGTTAGAAGTCAATTTTAAGTTAAAGAGCGTACCGAGCGAGAGAGCATTATTATGGTTCTAGCTTAAATGGATCGGCTCGGCCGGAGAAGAACCACTTGTGAGTATACCAGCGTAAAATAGCAGCTCAATGCCAGTGTTTCGTGGTTTCGTGGTGAGTGTAGAGAACATTTCACCCGTTCCACTAACGCTCATGTGGACTATGTGCTCGTTTGTCAACGTTAATTTATAAAAAAATATTCTTAAACCTAAATTACTGCTTTTAATATTGATAGTAAATTATTAATATAAAAACCGTACAAGTTGACAACTATAATAACAAACCCTTTAATATTAACGAAGCATACGTGGTAGAGCCACGCTGCAGCTATATTATAGTTGTAGCACGAATGGGTCGGCTCGACCGTGGAAGGACCACGCTCTCACAGAATACCAGCGTAATATAGCAGCTTAATTCGGTTGGTGCTTCGTATGGTGAATGTAGAGATCCAGAAACTCTTTTTACTGGTTACGAGGCATTCCGTCTTAGTTTTGATTCTTAACCGAGGATAAATGTAGATGTTTATGGGCCACAGCATCCACTTACCATCAGGTGGACTGTGTGCTCGTTCATCACCCTTATTTTATAAAAAAAGCTCGGTCCAATTCTCGTCTTTAGAATTCCTCTTGTGTTATTATCATTTCACTCAATATACTACTTTATTCGTGCGGTTGCATTAAGCCTGTGACATGTTCGTTTCTTTTAAATGTTATTTGTTTTGCAATGTAGGTAATGTAGGTTACACAAACTGTTTGAACACACTCTTTTCCTTAGTCATTTTTTCTTTACCTCTTTTACCAATTTGTTATTATAGTGAATATGATTCCGAAGATTTCATTACAAAGGTAAATATCGTCACTATCTAATAAAATCATCACCTTACCAAATAATAGCAATTGGACTGATCTTTGGCTTCTTAGAATTTCATAGTTTCACAGGTATGTTTGAAGTTTTCCAAATGCATGAATTTATTTTAATCACAGTCATCGATGCTTGGTAATCAATCCAAAACAAGAAAGCCAAAAGTCAGACTAGTAACATCAGAACTATCTGTGCAGAGCACAAATATTCATTTATTGAATCTGAAAACACAAAATGTAAAATACGAATCGCTGCCATTTCATTTTAAGGTAATTTCTGATTTAATGGGATTAATATATGCAGATCGATTAGGATTCATTACATGGCGACAAAACTCTAGATACGATTCATACAATCTAGATGATTAGCGGACCACCACTGTGCGATTTAAGTTTTCTTCCTCGCACAATTTACTTGTGGAATCGAATACCAACAGCGATTTCTTCAAGAAAAGAGCTTACTTTTTTTAACGCCAGTAACGCTTCTGGTTTTCATGGGCATTTCAATAATCATCAGGTGAGTCGCATACTCGGTTACCCCCCTCACATATAAAAAAGGAGTTTTAAGTGCGTTTTAGTTTGTCGACACTTTTATACTATGTTGTTCTGTACTAATAATATTTCATAATATACATATCTATATTGTTACATAAAATACATTAGTTTTTACTTCGTAACAGAAATGAAAATGGTCGTCCTTCTTGTATTGTCTTCAGAATGCGGCTGTCCAGTTGAAAATCTAAGACAATAAATCTATTGCCGTCCAAAGGGGCTTAAGTTCGTCCCCCGACTTCCTTCCCCGACTTTCTTCCTTCCTTGTACGTATCTATTCGCTCGATTTGCATCTCTAAAGCATTTTATTGAGCCTTAACGACTGGCATTGCGAGACTGCAGATTTGAATGGGCACTTCTGCACTTATTAATACTATTTCTAAGATGCAGTAACAAAAAAACTTTTAGCGGTGATCAATTAAAAAACAAACAATTGAATGAATTAATAATGTTACGAGCTTGAGGTTCGTGACACTAAAAACTGCCGATTGAATTACAAAAATTTACACTTTTATTACCGCATACCAATTAAAACTAAAAAAACACTAATAAGTAATCACTATGATTCACTTTATTTCGCTCCGAAGCTTCGCTTGTCTCGCCAAATTCAATACTGCCCGATCGCGGCATGCAGCGGGTTTAAATACACTTTTCACCGAAACAGAATATTCAAGTAAATACGCGTGCCAACCGACCAGGCGCCGAAAGTTCGAGTGTAGGGCTTCTAGAAAGCTTAGTTCTTCAATTCGATACTAGATGGCGCTGTCGGTTGAAAGATTAGTCATGTCATTTTCTGGAAAGGTCTCCTCGCTCTGTTACCCGGCACTAGATGGCGCTGGTGCCAGATGTCAACTTAGGCGCGCAACACTGCCCCCTCCTAAGACATGCTCGTCACGAGCATTATCGGCCTCATAATAACGCGCCAGGCGATCCACATGGACGATCTTAGGAGTCCCTCTTGCGCCTTTCTGAAACGGCTCCGCAATGTCAAGGGCTGTCCTATCCCATGGTACACCAACATTGTACAACTTCGATGCTCCTCTACTACGTGTCTGAGGTCCCCTTACACCCGCACAACTTGTACACGTGCGACACCAATCCTCGACATCGTCACGATAATGGACCCAGTAAAACTGTTCTCGGACCTTCAGTAGAGTTCGTTTAACTCCCAGATGGACTCCTGAACGATCATTATGGCACAGCTGTAGAACATTCGGCACTTTAGCTTTAGGGACAACCAGTTGCAAACAACAGCTGTCTCCTCGACCATTGTCCCATTTACCACTTCCTTACCCTCTTGCCTAGTACTGTTCTCGCAATCATCAGGATAAGATCTTCCTGACAATGCATCTGAGTTGCCACGCCAATTCCCGCTGCAGTGTACGATAGTAAAGTCGTATTCCTGCTGCTACTGGGCGGTGCTGCAAGCCTCGAGATCGATCACCTTCCCTTTTTACAGATCACTTAGGGCAGCTGGATCGAAGATGGCCCCTTTCCCCACAGCCATGGCACCTAGGGCTATATCCTTTATTGCGGATATATGATCCTGCCGCACGGCTTCCACCTCCAGTGTATGGGCCAAGGCGTCCTTAAGCGTTTCGTGGTGTCCGAGCCTCACAGCGGCTCAGACTTCAAGGTCGCAGATGCCGTCGATGAATGTCTGCACCAGGTTCCCTTCAATGAGCGCAGGTACAGACTGGTATGCTTTTCAAACCATCTTCTCCACCTCAAGGGCCCACTGCTGCAGATTTTTGTTGCTACGTTGCACGCGATCTTTAAGCTGTGTGTTCGTTCGTGTTCCAGGTGAGCGTCGCCATATCTCGCCTCCAATGCCTCAAGGAGCTGCTCGTAGGTCACTTTCTTACCGAGAGCTTCCAACACAGTTAAGGCTTAGTCGCGCAGGCCTAGGGTGAGTGCAGTCATGGCCTGGTTTTTATTCCAGCCGTTCGCCTCTATGACAGCCTCGAACTGGATTTTGTAGGCTGACCAGGAAGAAGTCTCGTCGAACGGCGGCACTTTTAATCCACGTAGCGAAGGTGTTGTAGCTACTACGGGAGCTGTATTTCCATCCCCAAGTTTGAGTTCGTCCAGTGATTTCTTCACGTCAGCCATCACGTTGTCAACCCGATTGTTCACTTGCTCGATTCGGGTTTCAGCTTTCTCGATTCGGGTTTCAGCTTTCGCGATTTAGGTTTCAGCTTCCGACAATAACTACAATGCGGTCACATTAACTTGACTCATGGATGAATTCGTATACGGTGGAAAAAAGCATGTGCTAAATAAAAACTTATTTTGATTTGGAGTGGTTTTATTTGTTAATCTTGCAATATGTTGCATCATTATTTTTTATACAATATAATTTAAAACTATTTTATGTTGATAGATAAATATTTATTCAAAATTCTTTTTAAACTGTCACTTTCGATCTCGCTGTCGGATGACTCCTCTCCTCCAAGATCGATTACAAATTGCTGCAGTACGTCG
Source organism: Parnassius apollo (assembly GCA_907164705.1). Taxonomy (NCBI): domain Eukaryota; kingdom Metazoa; phylum Arthropoda; class Insecta; order Lepidoptera; family Papilionidae; genus Parnassius; species Parnassius apollo. The sequence goes on along the minus strand of CAJQZP010000978.1, from coordinate 5,571,081 downwards.
TCAACCAGGCCATCTTTTTCCCAGTATTTCTGAAAATAAATAAAATAGTGTTATAAATTTACCACAAAATAATTGTATCAATTTAGTGAATTACTAATATGTACCTCCAAATATGTACTTATATTTTTTTATTTAACACCACAATACAAACATAAATACATACATACATACTTTAGATTTATAATTTATTTACGAACTGACCTGTTTTAGTCTCTCGACATGGTTAACTTCTTTTTTCCAGTCTGATACTGTGATGGAATTTATTGCATCTCTGGTGAGATTTTCAATTTTTCTTTCTTGTTGGTACGTTTTTGTATGCCATCCTCTGTTTGACCTAATTCCAGACATATTCAGTGGGGTTGAGGTCACAATGGTAGGGTGGCAAACGTACAGTTTCATGGCCATGTCGTTTCAATAAATCCTCGACAATGTATTGCTTGGGCGGCTTTGCCTTTTTTATAATATGGTAGAGTCCTTTTTTTCTTATTTTTTCATCAAATGGAATAATGTTGTCACGCAGCCACTGTTGCATGTCTCCTTTTAACGTTGCACTTGTGGGCGCCTTCACCGACTGCGTTGAGTGGTAATGCGCGTTGTCAATGACGACTATACTATTTGGGGGCAAGTTTGATACCAAGCTTTTCATTAAGCCATTTCAAAAATTCTCGGTATTTATTTCATGATGGTAATCGCCAGTAGTACTTTTACATTTGTATAACAAATCTGCATCTGGGATAAATCCGTTTTCTCCTCCAGCATGCATCAGAATCCACCGTTGACCCGGGTTAAAATATTTACTCACGCTGCTATCTGTGCTGTTTTTCCAGCATTTGCTGACGGTATAATGGGAATGGATCCACGTTTCATTCAGGTAGATAACTGGTTTTTTACCTGCGCCGAGGTCATTGTTCTCTTTCATTGGGCGCAGGTAGCGTTCTCTCCATGCGGCTATATCGGCTTTTTGAATTAGAACTGAACACGCACTTTTACATTTTTTAAACTTATAACCCAACTGATTTATTAAAATATTTCTAAGGAAAGTTCTTCCACCTTGAAAATTAAGATCTCTCTTAACAGCTGCCAAGATTTTTTTAAGCGTGGGTACTTCCTTTTTTACAGTATAAAAGCTGATGATGATATTGCTTATTGCGCAAATCTAAAATCATCCACGACAATTTTTTTCGCTGATTGTTTACGCTTTTTACCCGGTGTGGATAACTTTATTTCCCTCATTGGATTGTCTGTAGTACCTGGACAGGGACAAATGACGTCTTTTTTTGTCAATTTGACGTCTCCGTGGCGCAGTGGCTTAGCAATGAGCGGCTGCGCTGGGGGTCGCGGGTTCGAATCCCGCACGGAACAAGTATTTGTATGGCCTATAAACAATTGTTCCGGGTCTGGATGTTTGTCCTTGTGCAATTTATGTTTGTAAACTGCCCCCGCGATACAGGAGAAAATCCTAGTGTATGGGGTAACGTTTAAAAAAAAAAACAAACAAACAAACAAATGTCAGTGCTTGGAACGGTGCTAGTATTTGGGACCGTACTAGTACTTGGAGCCGTGCTAGTGCTTGGACTAGCGTCGGGCGAAGAACCCGACGGTGGTGGACGGTGACACATGCCTTTTTGGCCTCCCTTTTTATACGAGTAAGAGTACTTCTTGATATTCCAGCTGCTGCACAGGTTCGTTTGCACAACCTGATCCACAGGTATGCAAAAGCGTCTATTTTTCTTCTCATTCTCGAAAAACTGCAGCACTTTCAACACAGGATTTCTTCCTTCACTGTGTATAGTTTTCCAACCCAAATAGTATAGTCCATGTTAAAAAATGAGTAGTAACAAAAATAGTCCAAAATTAACAAAAACAGTCCAAACTTAAACAATAACGAAAACGTAACAAAATGTCCAAAAACAGCCAAACTTAAACAATAACGAAAACGTAACAAAATATCCAATAACAACAATAGCAAACGAAAACTAGTTAAAATATCGACGCGCGTATCGCTAACAGAGATACTAACCATACTGACGATTGCCTGGCGAGCTAAGGGAGTGCGGGGGAAGCGGGCGGGGCCTCGCATGCGTAAGTTAATGTGACCGCCTTGTACTTTGTTATTTCTTAATAGGACTTAAATATGCCCATTATGTACAAAGTAACCTGTCTAGCTAATCGGGTAATAATTTATATCAAAATCAAAATAAAATACACAGCCCTCCATTAATTTCTGAAAGGGTTTAGGTGTCCTCAGTGGCTACTGAGGTAAACAAATCAGGAAATCGGCATCGGCATCTTTATAATAAAGACTAAATTTAGAAAAAAAACTGTGGTTGCCAACCCGCTTGCCAAGTATGGCAACTATGGCAAATATCTCTATGTCCAGCAGTGGATTTTGATAGGCCGTAACGGTAACAGTGGCGGTACCAGTGCTGTAGAGTGGCGGTGTTAGAAAATTAGAAAATACGCTACTACTTATCATTCATATTCCGTGTGTGCTGAAGAGGCGAAAGAGGCTTTTTTCTTTTTTTTGCTTTGTTGATCATACAACCAACAGCACGTTATAAATATGAACAGAAGTTCTCAGATAATCCATAATGCCAATACCAGGTTCTTACTCTATGTAAATTTACATACTATAGCTTGTTACAGTTGAAAAATTAATAATATTAACTATAGAGTGCTTGAATATATAAAAGTTTGTTCAAAAATAAGCTTAACAAAAAAGAAATGGGAAATAGGCAGGGACAAAAAAAGAATATTACACAACAACTGTCTTACTATATAATAATAATTAACATAAATAAAATTTACATCGCAATTAATGTACACATTTGTGTGAGTGACAGAGAGAATGAGTGTATGTGTTTGTTATTGGAAACGATGAATTCCATCATAGTCCTCAGGGGTGACAACGCATTTGCATTTTGATCCTTAATAGAGGATAATTGTAGATGGTGGGCCACAGCATCCACTTACCATCACGTAGACTGTGCGCTCGTTTGTCATCCTTATTCTATATAAAAAGGCAGCAGCATTATTCGGATAAAAATTGTAAATAAAAGACAAAAAACCTACTCTTTTACACAACACATGCCGGCAACACATCTGTAATTCCTAATGGTGCAGTTGCTTATATGTGGCGGTATGGTTATTCTATTTCGCAATAAAGCTTTCGCCTTGATTGTAGTAGTGATGTGTACCGACAGGCGCGCTTGTGTGTGTACGACTCGCGATTGTGACTGAGCTCTGCCGAAGCCTACACACACTAACACAATGTGCATGTGCATGGCTAACAACAAACAAATTCAAAATTTCATGGTGAAATAGAATAACTATAGTCACTTATCACCAGGTAAGAAGCATGCCGTTCATGAAATCCTCTCATATAAAAAATTACAAAAAAGTTGAAAATAACAAAAAATTGCGGTTGCCAATGATGAGGCAATTTATACCAGAGGTTAAGGTGCAGCAGCGAACTGTGATATTCTTATTTATTTTTAGAAACTTTATCTCCACACTAGAATTTTCTTCTGTATCGTGGGAACAGTTTACATATATAAATTTCACAAGGACAAACATCCCGGATCCGGACCAATTATTTGTACAAATACTTGTTCCCTGCGGGATTCAAACTCGCGGCCCATAACGCCACTATTCATTACTAAGCCACTGTCCCACGGAGTCGTCTTGAATATACTGTAATTTATTGCTTCAGAGTGATAATAACCAACTTCACTTACACAAAATATTTAATTTTTCGTATATGTATTTCCTCGCGGTGTTTTTTTAACCGCAAACTTGCAATTGTCCAATGAAATTGTGGTATAAAGTATTAGTAACTGATTTAAAAAAAAAAATACATTAAGGGTCACAAATCAGCACACAATCCACCTGATGGTAAGTGCAAGCTGTGGCCCATAGACATATCTATATAACGGTATAAGTTAACAAGACTATATTATGTTCCAATTTAACATTTAATTATAAATAAATAAAGTTGTTAATGAAATACAATTCGAAAAGAAAGCTACTGTGCTGAGCTATTTGCGAGAATTCATTGTATTAAGGATAAATTAATTTGCTACGATCCGCGTGATAAAATAAAATGATTTGTCTTACTTAGTTTAAAGAGCAACCTCAATTTCATACGTGGTAGAGCCACGCTGCAGTTGTATTATGATTGTAGCATGAATGGGTCGGCCCGACCGGGGAAGGACCACGCTCTCACAGAATACCAGCATAAAATAGCAGCTTAATGCTGCTGTGTTTCGTATGGTGAGTGTAGAGAACCGGAGACCCATTTTACTGGAATCGAGCCATTCCATCTTAGTCCTTAAGGGTGACAACGCATTTGCGTTTTGATTCTTAATCAAGGTTAAATGTAGATATCTATGAGGCACAGCATCCAGTTACCATCAGATGGACTGTGTGTTTGTTTGTTACACTTATCTTATAAAAAAAAATGTCACCCTACCTCAATGGTGCTCTTACACGGATCTTATCTCATAACTTTTTAATATCTTTAAAGTTAAGTTTATTTATCAGTAACAATATTAGTACGTATTATAATTTATTATCTTTCCGGCTCAACATTTTGAAAACCAAAGTAAGTAAAATGGAAATATTGTACTGTCATGTCAATAATACATCCAAATGTATACTGCAATGTAACGTGCCGTTTTTGTCACGTCCATCCATAATTAAGCCGGCGGACGTGTGTAAAGTGAATTATATTAACGAGATCCTGAATAGTTTCATGACTTCAATTATCCCTGTTTCCAAGCGATAGAAATTTTATTTTATTACTACTCTTATAATAATACACTTACAGAGGGTTTCATATTATTATGTATGAATTTAGTTTGTTAAATAATAGATAATTTTGTACATCTAATACTACGACTTCGTATAATTTAAGCGATAATATTCTTGAGGTAATTATTGTAATAAGTGTTGATATTATTTTATAAAACGTAAATAGATGCTGTGGCTCACAGTTACAAAAGCGCGCATAAGTAGATTTAACACGCATTCCTCTTTAAGCGAAAATATTTAAATCACGCGTTCTGTGTGTAATTGCACCTCAGAAATGGCTGGCGGAAATGACGTCAACACCAATATCCGGCCCGAGCGGGAGAGTGCAACCTATGGAAAATTATTCATTTGTATTCTATGAAAAAAGTTATTTATTTCTGTCATTTCCGCATATAATCAGAAATATTCAGCAAAATTTAAATGTCTATCCAGATGGTGTTTCTTAAATTCTTCAAGAGTAGCTGAAATTTATACAATACCTAGTAAAAACTTATGTTGTTTTTAGTCTGGTTTTACCAAAGTAGAAAATCGGAAATAACCGATCGGACATGGTAAGTTACCTACCCCTCTCGATTGGGCTAAGTACTGAGTAATATTTTTGTAAGGCTAATATCTAATCTTTTTTATATCTATAATTATTCTATTTGTAGCCACCACCAAGTTCAAAAACTTTTTTTGCAACACCAGAGTAATTGCAGGTAGGTTGCCGGCCTTTTAAAAAAAAGAGGAAGCCCGTTTTTTGAAGGTCCCTAAAAATAATGGTAAACAATTTAGCTTCAAAAATGATCACTAAACATATGTAAATTAACATCATAAATCTTGTTACCTTTTTTTCAGGCTTGCATGGTTAAGTGTAAATATAACAGAACGCGAGTAACCCGGGTTGATCCCGCCGGCAATTAATTGCAATTTAGTGCCGATTTACCACGTGCTCGGCGGTGAAGGAAAACATCGTGAGGAAACCTGCATGTCTGAGGAATAAGCAAAAAAAATATTTCGAAGACATGTGAAGTCGACGAACACGCATTGGGGCAGCGCGGCGGACACTTCCTTGCCCTAAAACCCTCTCAGAAATAATGGGGAGGCCTGTGCCCAGCAGTGGGACGTATATAGGCTGTAATTTTAAACCAATAAGAACTCACATAGGAAGGGCTTACCGAACTACTGACGGATGACTTTTTTTTGGAGTTTTTGTATCAAAAGTGCTACTCTACAGTGCTCTTCTACAAAAAACAAAAAAGAGATATGCAAATATTCACATATTCTCGTAAATTTACTACACACATACAATCTTTTAAAAAGAGGTAAATTGAATAAATGACAAAATATCGTTATTACAATATAAGCGGATTTAATCCATGACGCATATTCAACCAGTCAACCAAGTGCAGAAATAAAAAGAAGTAGGTTTAAACAGAAGCTTATATAAACATATTCCACTTGGCTGGGCAGCGTTCGGGAAATTACTACACATATTACTTTACATATTACTTCTTTTTTATTATTCAGTGCAAGTTGCCAGTGATGACTTGTGGATCTGAGACGTAGTCCTTCCCTGCTGGCCGTATCAGGACGCTCAGGGTCCCTCAGCGAGCTGTAAAGAGAGCTATGCTCGGGGTTTATCTGCGTGATAAACCTAGAAATGAGGATATCCGCAGTAGAACCAGAGTGACCGACATAGCCAAACGGATTAGTAAGCTGAAGTGGTAATAGGCTGGCCATATAGTTTGAAGAACCGATAACCGATGGGGAAGAAAGTTTCTCGAGTGGCAGCCTCATACCGGTAGGAGTAGTGTAGGGCGACTCCCCACTAGATGGAGTGACGACCTGGTAAGGCTTTCAGGAAGTCGATGGATGCAGGTGGCTCAGGACCGTGCTTTGTGGCTGGCATTACTTGGGGGAGGCCTATGTTCAGCAGTGGACTTATGTCGGGCTGTAATGATATATATATATATATATATATATATATATATATATATATATATATATATATATATCAAAATAATCTCGATGACAGTGAGACGGCATTTTTTTTTATAGAAAAAGTGTCCGCTTGATTGTAAGTGGGTTCTGTTACGTCGTAGATACTAACATGTACCACTGATTGTAAATCAATATGCAGATGCATTATTAACCCTGAGAAATAAGATGTAACGTCTAGTTTCCAGTAAAAAGGGTTTCCAGTTTTCTATATTCACTATGCGAAGCTGCTATTTTATGCTAGTATAATGGTCTCACAGAGCGTAGTCCGTCCTAGATAGAACCAGCTCATTCGTGGTACAACTATAATATTCGTATTACTGCAACATGGCTTTACCACGTTAAAATAGTTTATAATTATAGGAATTTCATATGAGATTAAGGATGCTTAGTGAGCCGTAACGTCCCAAATTAGGCTTCTTACAGTCAATTTCGTAATTAAGAAGTTTGTAATTAAAAAAGGCTTTCATAAAGTGCTATCGACCTGTTAAGAGAATCGTGAGGCCCCTCTGAAATCATTGGAGTGAAAATACCGATCTAAGTTATATTAACTATCATAGAAATTTTGCTTGCATATCAAATAAGTCGTCGAGATGTAATTAATCATCTCGAAAGTTTTCCATGTGGAGGGTGCATTTGGTTATCTTAAATTATAATTGTAAGTTTAAATCAAACAGATCATTTATTTAAACTGTAAAATTTTATTTAAATTTACTTAAAGTTTGATTTCATGTTTATATTTGTCTGATTTTTAATTTATTGAACAGACGAAAATTAACGAGTAGTGCCGGTGTAAGAATATCCCCTACCCCATACCATCTCGTGGGTGTCGTGAGAGGCGACGGAGGGAAACAAATAAGGAGATGGGCAGCAGCGTATCCCTAATAAAGAATAGAAATAAAATAAAAACTGCGGTTGCTAACCCGCTTGCCAAGCGCGGCAACTATGGCAAAATCCCTGTAATGAAGCTATGTATGGGGGGGGGGGGGGTTGTTCAGAAACAGAAACAGAAACTTTTTTTATTGAATATGGATATAAACAATACTCATTGAAAGTCACTTTTTTCATTTACCGTTGGTTCGCAAAAAAACCTCTGTCTTGGGAAGAACCAGCAAGAAACCCAGCGGGACTATTTTTTTTTCTTCAAATAATAGCTTACAATCATGTATGTAACAATTAATCAACACAAAACAAATTAGAAATAGCTTGGTAGCGATCACCCTTCTCAGGGATTATTATCATCCATAAATTTCTTAATATTATAATAACCCTTTTACACAAAATTAGTTTAATAAAGTTTATGAATTTTGTGTACGTCAAAACTTTTATATTTTCTGGGATTTTGTTGTAAAAGCCAAGAATGAATTACTGACTCAGTGGAGTTCAGCTGTGGACTTTAATAGGCTCTAACGTTAACGCTAAATGAAGGACCAATTTATTTACATAAATATCAGACATCAGTAGCCTTATTTAGCTAGTTATATACACGAGTCATGGTACTCGTAGATCAGATGCTAAGCGCTCGCTGTAAATTTCACAGTACGGGAGCAACTCAGATTCGATCCTAGCCGGTAACAATTAAATCATAATTGAAATTTTAAATGCCGATTTATCACGGGCTTGGAGGTGAAGTAACACATAGCGAGAAAATCGGCATATCAAAGAAACAAGAAATAATTCAAAGATAAGTGAAGACATTCAACATCATGTGGGGTCGTGCGGCGAGTATTTTCTTACTTTAATAACTTCTCAGATGTGGGAGTAGGCTGGTTCCCAGCTGTGGGACATATGTAGGCTGTAACTTTACATTTTTTAAAATTTTATTTATCTTACTAGTATGTGCGGGCAGGTAAATAAATACAGGGTTAATAATTTATTCAGTTTAGTAAATAATTCGTAATTTCGTTTTCCTGTACAAGACACATTTATATTAATTAAATTTACACCCTATTTTAGCCAGACGGCATAAAACTTTTTGTCCTGCTTCCTCTTCCAAACCATAAATATATATTAAATGTAGTCAGTCATAAATATGCTTATTGTTATGAGGGATAACTGATGTATTAACGTACTAGAGCCACGATGTATCTATAGGTATCAATTATAGTAGGGAACCGCTGTTCCTTATATTATATTGAGTTTCTGATGCTGCTGATTTGTTAATATGCTGCCCATCTCCTGTTCCTGTTGTCTCTTACGACACCTACGGGACGATATGGGGTAGTGGATATATATATATATATATATATAACTTTTTTTTTTTTTTTAAAGTTGTATTTATTATTACTTACATGAGTTTTCAAAAGTTCGTAGACCTCAGGGGTCCTCAGGGGTTAATTCGGCAGGTCTCTTATCATTTTTCGACATTAAAAAATACCTAATTATGTTATTAAGCTTGTTTATTGGTATTCAGTAAAATAATTTTCTTAATAATTTGTGTTCTTGACTTCTGTTTGTATGAGATGATAGGCTTCTAGAGAAGATTAAACCACTCAAGCCATAAAGTAATTACTTTTCGTGGTAAGCTCGTCTTGAGATTTGAACCATAATTTAAACAAATCAATACGCCTATAAAAAGAATGGAATGAAATTCAATATAGAGTTACATTAAGTTTTCATTCATTAAAACATATATAACATAACTTTTTTTTAAAGCCCATTATTAACCGTTTACAAGAAATGATAATTTTTGTGTATATTTTGTTATACATCCATTACCAATGCCTCCATGAATACGAACCGATTTTAAATGTTTATTTACAAACTTCTTATCTAGCACATGCTCGGCGGTGAAGAAAAATATCGTGAGGAAACATGCATGTCTGAGACATAAGAAAAAAATATTTCAGCAATGCCAGGAGAGAGCTAGACTAAATTTCACCCGAAAAAATATGAGATTAAAAAATATCTTTAAATCTAAATAACGGTAGATTGTGTTGCCAGAGTCAAGCTGTGTGGCTAGTTGGAAATAAAATCATAAGGAGTTAATAGCAACAAGTATACATTTGAAAATGTATCCTAAGGCGCAATAACAGACCGACAACTGTATACTTACAGTACACACCGCGCGGTAACGTCCATTCTCGCAGCCTCCAATTTGTTATGTAAATGTATCTTTTAAGCGGACGACGATGTTACCGCTTGGTCGCGGCACCCACTCTATAAATTTGTTCGATGCCAGCGGGAGTTTCACAGGCAATTTGACGCCACTACGACGTATTACTTCTGAATTTCCTTGGCAGAACTTAAACTTTGAATTACACTGTGTAACTCAATTTTTTCTAACCCTTTTTAATCCTAAGATTTTTAAACATATTTGGGCGTATTTTAAGTGAGACTGTGTTTGCAACCTGAAAAAATAGCTGTAGATTCTGGGTGCTCGTTTGTCATTCTTAATTTATTTAAAAAAAAAACGTAATCTTCTTGAATATTTTTTAGTAAGTAAATTATTGATATGAAAACCATACAATTTTTTAAGTTGTATACCACTGTGCCATTCACAAAAAGTATTCTTCCTCGAACAACTTCCTTTTGGAATCGACTACCACCAGCGATTCCTTCAAGAAAAGAGCTTACTCCTGTTTAAAAAGCTGGCAAGGCACCTGCAATTCCCCGGTGGACGGCGGTAGGCACCATCAGGTGAGCCGCATGCTCTTTTGCCTCCTCTTATATAAAAAAGGATTTTTAAGTGTTTCGAAGTTTGTTGTGTGATGTTGTGATGAATTAATAATATTTCATTATATTCATATTTTTATTCTTACATAAAATATTTTAGTTCTTACTTCGTAACAGAAATGAACATGGTCGTCCTTCTTGTATTGTTTACAGCATAGATTTAGTTATACTATATCTGTAGTTTACAGAATGCGGCTGTTCGGTCGACAATCTAAAACAATAAATCTATATCCGTCCAAAGGGGCTTAAGTTCGTCCCCCGACTTCTTTGAACATTACTTGTACGTATCTATTCGCTCGATTTGCGTCTCTAAAACATTTTATTGAGCCTTAACAACTGGCGATGCGAGACTGCAGATTTGAATGCGCAATTCTGCAAATAAATATAATATTTATAAGGATGCAGTAACAAAAAGCTTTAAAGAGAGAAAGAGAATAAAATTTTAAAAATATTTAGTTTATCATTGAGTATATTATGAGTTTTCATTTACATAATTCGGTATACCGCTGATTTTAATATGCCTAAAATATCGGATTTTTGGTCCTATAGTATTGACTGCAACAGAACAAAGTAACCTGCATAGCTTTACGGGCATAAGCTACTGCTGATAAAATTTATATCAAAATTAAAATAAAGTAACAGGTCTCCATTCGTCGGATTTGCAATCTATGGAGTAGACCTATGTTCAGCAGTGGACTTTAATAGACGGTTACTAACATATTATGCGTACACATTTCATTTACCATCCAACTCATTAGCTTTTCGGCTCAAAATTTGATGGTTAAAGTAGGTTTTAACATACTGTGGAAATATTGTATTGATACGAGTATTTCAATAACACATTCAAAGGTAAACTGCAATGTAACGTGCCGTTTTTGTCACGTCCTTCCATAATTAAGCCGGCGGACGTGTGTAAAGTGAATTATATTAACGAGATCCTGAATAGTTTCATGACTTCAATTATCCTTGTTTTCTAGCGATAGAAATTTTATTTTATTACTACTCTTATATACACTCACACGGGATTTCATATTATTAAAGTATGAATTTAGTTTATTGTGTTACAGATGATTTTGTTCATCTAACAGTAAGACTAGTCGATGTATGCAGGTGGTTCAGGAATGTGCTTTATGGTGTTCCTTGGGGAGGCATATTTTCAGTAGTGGACTTGTGAAGGGCTGTAATGATGATGATGATGAATAGTAAGACTTGGTTTAATATAAGTAATAAGTAAGATTGATTGTAGAAGTTTTTGTATTAAGTGTTGATATTATTATTTTATAGAATTCGAGTAACAAACGAGCACAGAGTCCTGATGGTAAATGGGTGCTGTATCTCATAGACACCTACATCTGTTCTTCATTATTCTTTTACTTTAATATTCAATCCTTTCAAATGTTATTAAAATTATGATATTATTAGCTTTAAAAAAATGACGAATAAGAGAATATCTGCAGCGTTCTTCTCTAGACAGAGAACAAAGACAAAGATTTCAAAAGACAAAGATAGAGGAACGTCATTTTGAAGCTATATCCTTTATTGTATTAAAACGATTTGTGAAATACTCATCAGTTAATAATGTTCTTACGCAAATATGCAGCGCATAGGGAAATTAAACACATATTTTATGATTTCTTTTATTTACCCGACCACTACACATTGATTAAAACTACTTTTACGGATTTTCACCTCAGTTTCCCGTGGCCATGGGTGCTGAAAAGCACCTGTAACGTCGGGAATTAAAAACCATTTTAAAAATTAAATGCGATAAAATCCGTAAAAGTAGTTTTAATCACACATATATTTTACAGTAAATTTTTTTAAATCTCGCGTTCTGTGTGTAATTGCACCTCAGAAATGATGGACGGAAATGACGTCTATACCAATATCCGGCCCGCGCGAGAGAGTGCAACGTTTGAAAAATTATTCATTTGTATTCTATGAAAAAAGTAATTTATTTCTGTAATTTTTTTGAGCTAGAACCAACTTAATTTCCGCATATAATCAGAAATATTCAGTTAAAATAAAATTTCTGCCTAGACGGCTTTTTAAAATTCTTTAAGGGTACCTGAAATTTAGACAGTACCTTGTAAAAAATTACTTCAGGTTTTAGTCCGGTTTTACGAAAATAGAATAGCGGAAAGAACCGATTGTTAAGCACTGAGTAATATATTAGTAAGTCTCATATCTAATATTTTTTATATCTTTAGATATCTATTTTTAAGTTCCGTTGCTAATTTTCATTGATCCAAGAAAATATTCAACGATTGTCCACTGCCAAGTTCAAAAACTTTATGAAACGAAGATTGTAAAAAAATGTTTACTAAAATATTGAGGTATTTTTGGATAATCATAATGAATCTTTTTCTAATATGACCTGTATAGCTATGAAATTATGCCACATAATACTTGCGAACACTTATAATTTCTATTTTTTTCTTCAAAGAATCATGTTTCGCTGCTTGTGTGACAGATTGCAAAGTAGCATACAACTGCAAGACTTCAAGATAAAAAAATACCTAAAAATTTTAATCTGAAAGTAACCGTGGTTAACAATGACATTGGGACGTCAAACATCCCAGACCTCCCGTGACCATGCTCTTAAGTGCTCGAAGCATCAGGAATATAAAATAAGTTAATATATGCGATTAAATAAATAAAAATTAGTTTTATTTAAATAAATAAATAGTAAAATTGTTTGTAAAGGTTCCTCACTAAGCATGTTTAGTACTAGCGACCCGCCCCGGCTTCCATTTATTTTATCAAGTTTTCAATTTTCAATAAAAAATCCAAAATTTTTTGGATTAAATGAAACTTAGATCACTCCTGGCAGTGCTCACTATTTATTCCTTAATTAACATTACTGTTAGTTCAGTTATTCAACATATTACCCCGGACAGATAGACAGACAAACAAAAATTTCGTTGTTATTATCTTAATAGTATGCAAATAGCCCGCTCAGTAAAATGCAGTTACTCTAAAGTTGCAAGGAATACACGTAAGTTATTCAATGATGTATATCTTAAGATCGCATAAAATATACACTAGATGGCGCTAGCAGTAAGCAGTTGCGAGTTCCGGTAACAGCAGCACCTGCGATCAACTTCTCCCGCAATTTAATTAGTTATGGAAATCCAGCCGACCGTTTCCTGTCCGGCCACCGCCACCGCTCTCTATGTAAATTGTTTTCCAAGTTGTTAGTTTGTCTGCCCATTTGCCTTCGGATTTAGCACTGTGTCAGTTACAAGAGTGGGTTGTTGCCAGTTGTTGAACCATTACAAGGTGACAGCTACGTCCTGAAAGTAAAATGTTCGGTATAACAGCTTTTTTACATAGAAAAGGGGGCGCCACATGGATGTGGCTCACCTGATGGTAAGTGTTGACCGCTGCCCATGAACAATTGCAACACTAGGGGAATTGCAGGTACGTTGCCGGCCTTTAGAACAGTAAGCTCGTTTTTTGAAGGTCCTTAAAATAATGGTAAGCAATTTAGCTTTAAAAATGATCACTAAACATAAGTAAATTAACATCCTAAATCTTGTTACCGTCTACTAACAAGAGACTTCAGCTTTGTTATTTTCAATCTGTACACCATTAAGAACCCACATAGGAAGGGCTTACCGAACTACTTACGGATGATTTTTTTGGAGCTTTTGTATCAAAAGTGCTACACTACACTTTTACAAAAGAGAAATAGGAGATATGCAAATATTTAAATATGAAGGTAAAATTTACTATAATATAATATATGCGTTGCTGACAAACTGGCTTACAGTTTGGCAAAATTTAAAATTTGTACATTTTTATAAGAATAAATTTAAAAAAACATATCATTTAAAAAGAATTAATTAAATAAATAACAAAATATCGTTATTTATTTATTTAATTATGTATTACCTTCATATACACAAAATGTTGTATACAAGCGGATTTAATCCATGACACATATTCAACCAGTCAACCAGGTGCAGATATAAAAATAAGTAGGTGCAAAAAGAAGTAAATACATAAGTACAGTGGATAATGTCTTCCAGACCGTATTTCGGTCACGGCGGCCTGCCTCATCGGAGACTAGCCATCGGCGCAGGACAAGATTATATTGCCCAAGTGTATGCGCAAACACAGGTGCACTCTCTTTTCACTCACTCTCATAATCCGATGGGATGGTAAACCGATACGACCGGAGGAAGATCAGGTGCAGGGCAAACGGCTTTACGTGCTTTCCTAGGCACGGAGGTGAGACACCGCCAACTTCCTGACTACGGGCAGCTACTGAGAATTTCTAGAAAAAACTATGTGGCCGCCCTCATGATCAGCAGTCTCACTACTACAACCACTAGACCAACGAGGTAGAACAATAAACAAAAATAAAAATATACATACATAATAGACTAAACAAATGAATGTTGTTAAATATAATTTCCTTAAGGATAAATTTATAAAAATCAATCTTGATGATAGTGAGACAGCAGTTTTTTTATAGGAAAAGAGTGACAAATGTCCGCTTGATTGTAAGTGGGTTCCGTTACCCCGTAGAATCCAACATATGTCCACGATTGTGAATCAATTAGTAGAAACGTTATTAACCCTGAGAACTAATATGTGACGTCTCGTTTCCAGTAAAAAGAGTACTCAGTTCTCCATACTCACTATGCGACAGCTGCTGTATTATGCTGGCATTCTGTGAGAGTATTTTAGTCCTTCCTGGCTAGAACCGGCTCATTCGTGCTGCAAATATAGTACTCGTATAACTGCATCATGGCTCTACCACGTTAAAAAAGTTTATAGTAATAGGAAGTTAATATGAGATTAAGGATGCTAAGTGAGCCGTAACGTCCCAAATTAGGCTTGTTACAGTGAATTTCGTAATTAAGAATAAGAAAAGGCTTTCATAAAGTGCTATCGACATTTTAAGAGCATCGTGAAACCCCTCTGAAATCATTGGAGTGAAAATACCGATCTAAGTTATATTAACTATCATAGAAATTTTGCTTGCATATCAAGTAAGTCGTCGAGATGTAATTAATCATCTTGAAAGTTTTCCAAGTGGAGGGTGCATTTGGTTACCTTAAATTATAATTGTTCGTTTAAATCAAACAGATCATTTATTTAAACTGTAAAATTTTATTTAAATTTACTTACAGTTTAATGTTGATTTTTGTTTGATTTTTAATTTGTTGAACGAACAAAAATTACCGTGTAGTGCCGGCAAGAGGCGACAGAGAGAATCAAATTAGGAGATGGGCAGCATCGTCTTCCTAATAACTACTAGAAACAAAATAAAAACCGCGGTTGCCAACCCGCTTGCCAAGCACGGCAACTATTGCGGAATCCCCGCTGTAAAGCAATGTATGGGGGTGGGGGGGCTATGTTCAGCAGTGGACTATAATAGGCCATAACGTTAACGCCAAATGAAGGACCAATTTATTTACTTAAATATCAGACATCAGTAGCCTTATTTAGCTAGTTATATACACGAGTCATGGTACTCGTAGCTCAGATGCTAAGCGCTCGCTGTAAATTTCACGGTACGGGAGCAACTCAGGTTCGATCCTAGTCGGTAACAATTAAATTCATAATTGTAATTTTAAGTGCCGATTTACCACGGGATTGGAGGTGAAGTAACACATAGTGAAAAAATTGTCAAATCAAAGAAACAAAAATAATTCGAAGATATGTGAAGACATTGAAATAATACTAGTTTTTACGGAATTTATCGCGTATATTTAACTTTTTAAATACCCGACGTTTTGAACGCTTTACAGTACTCATGGTCACGGGCGGGACTGAGATGTTCAACGTCCATATGTCATAGTTAACCGCGGTTACCATAGATTAAAATTTAAGTTTCGTTCCGATCTATACAATATGAACTTATGGTATCTTGAAGTCTTGCAGTTGTATGCTTGGGTTGGGATTTAATTTTATTTATTATAGGATCCCAAGCAGATGGTAGCACCCAGCCATCTTCTCTATTGAAATTAGGATGTTTTTTTGATTTCAATAGCCTCGCGAATCATCCTTGGATGCCACCGCTCAGGGGACATACAAGAGCACACATAAAGGATTCCTACCATTTTGTCAGCGAGATTAAAGACCTACATCTGGCAGACAATGAAACTATGGTCAGTTTTGATGTGCAGTCATTGTTTACATGCTTACCTGTTGAAGACTGCATCTCAATTGTAACTAGAAGGCTGGAAGAAAACAACATGCCCGTAGAATATGCAGTATTACTCAGACACTGCCTTACATCTGGCTACCTATTGTGGAAGGAGGAGTTCCGGGATCTGTCTCATTTCGCCGACATATTCATGGAAGACTTTAAGGAGAAAGCCCTGCTTAGTTCTCCCATAAATCCAAGATTCCACAAGCGGTACGTAGACGACACTTTCACAATTTTACCTTTAGATAAAGTAACTGCATTTTTAGACCATCTTAACTCTATAAATTCTAAAATTCAGTTCACAATGGAGTTAGGGGCAAACAATTCCTTAGCTTTTATAGATGTGTTAGTAATTCGGAATCCTGATAACACCTTGAGCCATACTGTGTATAGAAAAAAGACCCGTACAGGTAGATATTTAAACGGTGATTCTCACCACCATCCTTCACAGTTAGCTACCGTGGGTAAATCTTTGTTTCAGAGAGCACGAGGGATCTGTGACAGTATACACCTGGCTGCCGAGCTCCACCATGTCAAGCAAGTTTTGCATGACAACAAGCTTCGAGTCCCGCGCCAACGTCACAGTGAACGAGTGAAGCCGGCCACAGTCGAGCGTGTACCTGCTGTACTGCCATATGTTAGAGGAGTCACTGACAAGATTGGCTACATCTTGAAGCGTGCTTCCATCAAAACATACTTCAAGCCGCTGAAGAAGATTGGTCAGTTTTTACCATCAGTCAAGTGTAATGTCCCTCTGCAAGATGCAGGAGTGTACAAGCTTGATTGTGAATGTGGTCTCTCCTACACACCAGGACAAACTAAAAGATCAATAAAAACCCGCGTTAAAGAACATATAGCTGATGTGAAGAATCGACGCTCCGGAAAGTCTGCAGTCTGTGAACACGTACAGGATCGCCCCCGTCACTACATCAGATTTGATAGACCGCAAATCCTCGCTAAAGAACACCGATTCCTTCCAAGGATGATTCGCGAGGCTATTGAAATAAAAAAAACATCCTAATTTCAATAGAGAAGATGGCTGGGTGCTACCATCTGCTTGGGATCCGATAATAAATAAAATTAAATCCCAACCCAAGCATACAACTGCAAGACTTCAAGATACCATAAGTTCATACTGTATAGATCGGAACAAAAGTTAAATTTTAATCTATGGTAACCGCCGTTAACTATGACATATGGACGTTGAACATCTCAGTCCCGCCCGTGACCATGAGTGCTGTAAAGCGTTCGAAACGTCGGGTATTTAAAAAGTTAAATATACGCGATAAATTCCGTAAAAACTGGTATTATTTCAATGTGTAGTGTTCGCGTAAATATAAGAAATCAATATGTGAAGACACTGACTGTCTTCACATATCTTCGAATTATTTTTTGTTTCATTTTGTGGGGTCGTGCGGCGGGCATTTTCCTACTGTAATAACCTCTCAGACGTGGGAGGAGGCTGGTTCCCAGCTGTGGGACTTATATAAGCTGTAACTATGCATTTCTTTTACTTTTGTTTCTCTTACTAGTATGAGCAGGCAGGTAAATAAGTACAGGGTCAGTAATTTATTCGGTGTAGTTAATAATTCGTAATTTTTTTTCCTCTACAGGACACATTTATATTATTTAAATTTTCACCCTATGTTAGACACAAGGAAAAGCATTTTGTCCTGCTTCCTTTTCTATGCCATAAATACATTTTTAATGTGGCCACTCATAAACATTTTTGTTGTTTTTAGGAATAACTGATGTATCAACTTGCTAGAGCTACGATGTTCTCATAGGTATCAGTTATAGTAGGGAACCGCAGTTGCTTATAATGTATTCAGTTTCTGATGCTGGTGATTAGTTAATAAGCTATCCATTTCTTGTTTTGGTTTCCCTCTGTCGTCTCTTACGACGCCCACGGGACGATATGGGGTGGTGGATATTCACATTCAGCCTATATCATATGATGATATTATATAGGGATCAAAAAAGATGTTTTTTTAACTTATATTACTAGCCAGTAAAAATTACCTCACATATATCCGCTTAACGAAATAACGTGATATTTCTTACCTAATTTTAATAGAATCAGGCGTCACTTAGCGGAAATCCATTATAATAAAGTTGGTAAAAATTACCTTGCTTATATCCGCTTAATGAAATAAAAGCTAACAAAACCTATATATATATATGATTTTTTATGATAAAGTTGTGTTCATTACTACTTACATGAGTTTTCAAATGTTCAACAATGTTATATCTAAATTAATTTGTTTGTGGAAATTATTTTTATCGTGCAGTTTTGGTTCCTTTCATAGAACGGAAAGAACTCGAGCGTGGACCTGCTCTCAATGAATACCAGCGTAAAATAGCAACTTAGTGCTTCTGTGAACAGTATGGTGAGTTAAGAGCCGAATACTCCACCTAATGGTAGCGAAGAATTTTATCGTAGTAATCAAGGGTCACCTCTATATTTAGATTCTTAATCGAGGATAGGTATATGTGTCTATGGGCCACAGCATCCACTTACCATAAAGAGGACTGTGTGCTGGTTTGTTATTTAATAACATAAATATATCTATTTATGTTATTAAGCCCGTTTATTGGTATTCAGTAAAATAATTTTCTAAATAATTTGTGTATTTGACTTCTGTTTGTATGAGATGATAGGCTTCTAGAGAAGATTAAAACACTCAAGCCATAAAGCAATTACTTTTCGTGGTAAGCTCGTCTTGAGATTTGGACCACAATTTAAACAAATCAATACGCCTATAAAAAGAATGGAATAAGTTATATTAAGTTTTCATTTATTAAAGAATATATACTTAACATTTTTTAAAAGCCCATTATTACCCAATTACAAAAAAGGACAATTTTTATGTATGATTTGTTTTACCTCCGTTTGCAATGTCTATATTAATTAGGAACCGATTTTAAATGTTTTTTTTATAAACTTATAATTAAGCACGTACTCGGCAGTGAAGGAAAAACATCGTGAGGTAACATGCATGTCTAAGATATTAAAAAATATTTCAGCAATGTCAAAAGAGAGCTAGACTAAAATTCATCCGAAAAAATTGGAGATTAAAAAATATCTTTAAATCTAAATATTGGTAGATTAATAAAACTTGTTTTGCCGGATCCAAGCTGTGTGGCTAGTTCAAAACAAAATCATTACGAGTTAAAAGCAACAAGTATACATTTGAAAATGTATCCCAAGGCGCAATGACAGACCGACAACTGTATACTTTGAGTACATAGTCCGGTAGCGGTAACGTCCACTCTCGCAGCCTCCAATTTGTTATGTAAATGTATCTTTTGTGCGGACGACGATGTTACCGCTTGGTCGCAGCACCCACTCTATAAATTTATTCCGATGAGAGCGGGAGTTTTACAGGTAATTTGACGCTACTACGACGTATTACTTCTGAATTTGCTTGGCAGAACTGAAACTTTGAATTACACTGTGCAACTCACTTTTCTCTAATCCTTTTTATTCTTAAGATTTTTAAACATATTTAGAAGTTTTTCATATCTGACTAAGTTTGCAACCTGAAAAAATAGCTGTAGATTCTGGGTGCTAGTTGGTCAACGTCAATGTATAAGAAAAACATAATCTTCTCAAACATTTCTTACTACTTTTAATATCGTAAGTAAATTATTGATATAATAACCATACAACTTAAAAACCACGGAATATTATATTCCGTGTTCTTTAAGTTGTATACCATTGTGTCATTTACAAAAGTTTTCTTTTCCGAACAACTTTCTTGTAGAATCGACTAACACCAACGATTTCCTCAAATAAAGGGCTTACTCCTTCTTAATAGGCTGGCAACGCACCTGTAATTCCCCTAGTATTGCGGTTGTTCATGGGCGGCGGTAGTCACCATCAGGTGAGCCGCAAGCTCGTTTGGTGATCTAATATAAAAAGAAGAATTATTAAGTGCTTCTTAGTTCGTAAGCACACTTTTATTACGATAAATTTATTGTGGTTAATTAGTAATATTTCATAATATGCATATCTATATTGTTACATAAAATATATTTGTTTCTACTTCGTAACCGAAATGAACATGGTCTTCCTTCTTGTATTGTTTACAGTAGAGTATATATATGTGTAAATGCGGCTGTCCGGTCGACAATCTAAAACAATAAATCTATAACCGTCCAAAGGGGCTTAAGTTTGTGCCTTTCCTTGGCTTCTTTGAACATTCCATGTACGTATCTATTCGCTCGACTTGCGTATCTAAAACATTTTATTGAGCCTTAACGATGGCAATGCGAGACTGAATGTTTTAATGGGCAATTCTGTAAATAAAAATAATATTTTTAAAGTTGCAGTAACAAAAAAGATTTAAAGAGAAAGAGAATAAATTTTAAATTTATTATTTTTTATTGAGTGTATTATAAGCGTTTATTTACATAATTCGGTGTATCGCTGATTTTAATATGCGCAAAATTTCGGCTTTTTGGTCCTGTAGTATAGACTGCAACAGGACAAAGTAACCTGCATAGCTTGACGGTTATTAACTACTCAAATGTAAACCGCAATGTAACGTACTGTTTTTGTCACATCTACCCACCCATATTAACAAGATCCTGAATAGTTTCATGACTTCAATCATCCTTGTTTCCAAGCATTAAAATTTTCATTTTATTACTACTCTTATATGTATACACTTACAGAGGATTTAATATTATTAAAGTATGAATTTAGTTTATTATATTCTATATAATTTTGTTCATCTAATAGTGAGAATAGGATATATAATGGACTCATGAAGGGCTGTAATGATTATCATTATGAATAGTAAGACTTAGTTTAATATAAGAAATAATTAAGATTGATTATTATTTTATTATATAGAAAAAGGGTAACAAACGAGCATAGAGTCTTGATGGCAAATGGATGCTATAGCTCATCAGTCCTACATTATTCTTTAGCTTTATTATTCATTCTTTTTCAAATGTAATTAAAATTATGATATTATTAGCTTTAAAAATGACGAATAAGAGGATATATGCAGCGTTCTTCTCTAGACGGAGAACAAAGACAAAGTTTTCAAAAGACCAAAACAGAGGAACGTCATTTTGAAGCTATATCCTGTATTGTATTAAAACGATTTGTGAAATACTTATCACTTAATAATGTTCTTATGCAAATATGCATCGCATAGGGAGATTATACACACATATTTAATGATTTCTTATATTTACACGAACACTACACATTGATTAAAACTACTTTTACGTATTTTCACCTCAGTTTGCCGTGACCATGGGTGCTGAAAAGCACCCGAAACGTCGACGAGTCGAGACGCCGAGTCGTCGAAACGATTTGTATAGTAATGTAATTTGGCGATATATTACTTGCGATTTAATACTTACAATTTTTATTGTTTTCTTTAAATAAAACATATTTCGCTGTTTGCGTGAGAGTATACAAAGTAGCAAACTACTGCAAGACTTCATAATATTTATAAGGTCATGCTACGTAGATCGAAATAAAAATTAACCTATAATTTTAATCTGGAGGTACCCGTGGTTAACTACGACATTGGGACGTCAAACATCCCAGTTCCCCCGTGACGATGGTTAGAGAACCTTCATGCTCGTGACCATGGGTGCTGTAAAGTGCTCGAAGCATCAGGAATATAAAATAAGTTAATATATGCAATTAAATAAGTAAAACTAGTTTTATTTAAATAAATAAACTTTAAAATAACACTAGTTTACAAAATTGAACTTTTTTTATACCCAAAAATAAATGTTTATAAATATGTAAATAAAATACGTTTCTTAAACCTAAAAGTGTTAGCAGAAATATTTTATCACGTCACAATTTCTTTCTGCAGTCGAATGTTTTTTTTTTAATACCTAACGTGGTGAAGACAGTTTCTTGTTTATTCGTTCGCTTCAAATGACAATTATTTTGTTTCGAATTGATTTAAAATGTCGAGTGGAGAGTGCAAACAAAGTTCAGATCGTTTTTGTTATGTTTATGGACAGTTTATATTTTCAAAAAAGAGTTAAAGACCCATTGTATGATTCGTTGGAAAAGTGCATATCTTCATTATTTTGGATTTTCTGTTGCAAATCAAGACAAAAAGTTACTTGGTTCACCAATGCTATGGGGTGTTATTTGGATTGCAGGGTGTTTACACAAAATACTGTTATTTCCTTTGTTTGTGGGACAGTGGAGCGAAACAACATCATCATTTTAGAAAAGAATGGCCTATTCGGAATGAGTATATTCCGGGCAAAATGAACGTTAAATACGTTGTTGGTAGATCCAAATAACATCACCACCCCTTTACACCAAATTGGGGCTTATGAAAAATTTTGTGAAGGCGCTTGACAAAAACAGTGATGCTTTCCGGTATTTTCGAAAAATCTTTCCAAACATTACAGAGGGAAAGCTGAAAGAGGGTATATTTGTTGCCTCATAAATCTGTAAAATAATGAAAGATTCTCGGTTTGAAAGCCTTTTATCCGTTAATAAAAAATCTGCTTGGAAGCCATTCAAAATGGTTGTAGGAATTTTTTTGGGAAATAAAAAAAGTGAAAATTACAAAGAAATTGTTATCGATTTATTGGAAAATTTTCAAAAGGTGGGAGTAAACATGTCATTAAAGATTCATTTTCTGCACTCGCATCCAAATTTTTCCCTGAAAACTTAGGAAGTACGAGTGATGAACAAGGGGAATGTTTTCACCAAGATTTAAAGGTTTTAGAAGAACGACATCAAGGATTTTGGGATAAAACGTATTGGGGGATTACTGCTGGTCCATTATAAGAGAAACTAATTCAAATAGTTACAAAAAGTAGGAAAAAATTAGTAATTTTTTTTAGTAGGTATTAATACCAAAATTATTTTTAATTAAGTTAATAATTGATAAATTTCTTAAACTAGACGTGACAGAATTTTTTTATTATTTTTTTTGATTAATTCTACATACCTAAATGAATAACAAAATAACAACTTTCAGCTGGGGTATGAAAACCGTGTAAACTAGTGTTATTTATAAAAGTTCCTTACTAAGCGTGTTCATATAGTATAAGGAATACATGTAACTTACTCAATGATGGATATCTTAAGATCATATAAAATTTACACTAGATGGCGCTTGCAGTAAGCAGTGGCGAGTTCCGGCAACAGCAGCACCTGCAATCAACTTCTCGCGTAATTTAATTAGTTATGGAACTCCAGCCGACCGTTTCCTGTCCGACCACCGCCACCGCTCTCTATGTAAATTGTTTGCTAAGTTGTTAGTTTGCCTGCCCACTTGCCTTCGGATTTAGCACTGTGTCAGTTACGAGAGTGAGTTGTTGCCAGTTGTTGAACCATTACAAGGCAATTGCTTCGCCCTGAAAGTAAAATTTTCAGTGTAACAGGATGAGGAATAACTGATGTATTAACGTGCTAGAGCCACAATGCATCTATAGGTATCAATTATAGTAGGGGACCACAGTAGCTTATAATATACAGAGTTTCTGATGCTGCTGATTAGTTAATTTGCCGCCGATTTTCTGTTTTAGTTTCCCTCTGTTACCTCTTACGACACCCACGGGGAGATATGTGGTTGTGAATATTCTTAGCCCGCCTGTATCATATGATGATATCATATAGCGATGAAAAAGATGTTTCTTTTCTACTTATCACAAGCCAGTAAAAATTACCTTACTTTTATCCGCTTAGAGAAATAATATGATGTTTCTTACCTACTTTGATATTTAATATAATTAGGCGTCACTTTGCGGAAATCCATTACATTAAAGTTGATAAAAATTACCTTGTTTATATCCGCATAATATACAAGCTAACAAAAAAACCTCATAAGATTTTTTATGTGATTATTATCTACTTACATACGCTTTTAAAAGCTTATTAATGCTATATCTAAATCAATTTATTTGTGGAAATTATTTTAATCGTGCAGTTTTGGCTGCTCTGGTCGAACGGAGTGAGCTAGAGCGTGGACCTGACCAGCGTAAAGAAGCATCTTAGTGCTTCTGTGTATTGGTATGGCTACTTTAGAACCGAATGTCCTTCTTAATGGTAACAAAGCATTCTGTCGTAGTCCTCAAGGGTCACCTGTATATTTGAATTCTTAGTCGATGATAGATATAGGTGTCGAAGGGCCACAGCATTCATTTACAATAAGGAGAACTGTGTGCTGCTTTGCCATTATTATTTTATCAAAAGAAATATAGTATTAAGCCCGCTTATTGTATGAATATTATATTGCAACTTATGCTTTGAGAAAAAAAAAGAGTCTCGCTGGGTTTCTTGCTGGTTCTTCCCAGGACAGAGGTTTATTTCCGAACCAGTTGTAAAATTAAAAAATGACTTTCAACATGTAATCAATATTTAATAATAAATATTCTATTCTAATCTATTGATTTTCAGTAAAATAATTTTACTTGTGTTACATAATTTTGAAAACTTGTGTTCTTTTCTGTTTAAATATTGTATGAGATAATGATATAATAGGCTCCTAAAATAGATTAAAACGCTCAAGCCATAAAGCAATTACTTTTTGTGGTAAGTTCTTCTTGAGCTAAGAGCAATTTAGGTCATAATTTAAACAAATCAATACGCCTATGAAATATAATGAAACTGAATGAAATAAT
Organism: Parnassius apollo; assembly: GCA_907164705.1. Classification (NCBI taxonomy): domain Eukaryota; kingdom Metazoa; phylum Arthropoda; class Insecta; order Lepidoptera; family Papilionidae; genus Parnassius; species Parnassius apollo. The sequence goes on along the minus strand of CAJQZP010000978.1, from coordinate 5,545,820 downwards.
ATACATTTTTTCATTTAAATAAAGAATATAACAAATATTTTTAAAAGCCCATTTTACCCGACTACAAAAAAGGACAGTTTTACTGTATGTTTTATTGTTTTTTACAAACTTCTAATTTAGTTAGAAGTTTTTAATATAACAATTTATATTATTTTTGTTACCCAGAATTTATTATATTCCTTAGTTAAAAAAATAAAAGCCAACTTCATAGAAATAAAAATATTCATATAACTGCCACAGACAGGTTTAATTAGATACACTCGTAACATTATTTAAACTGATAACATAATATTGACTGATAGCTATATTTATTCGGAGCATATTTTGAGGTGTTATGTAACGGTGATGATATGTTTTTAGGTGCTGGTTTATCTTTCTCTCTCTTGCTTAATGGTTCGAGGGCGGTAAATTTACTCTCGAGGAAATTCACGAGCTCATCTACCGATGTTAATTCGCAAGGTGATTTGCGTGTTCCTTATAATCGCCGTCGTATCGGCATCTAATTTTTTCGAGATTAAATGTACTAGAAGGTGGCGTCGATACACACCATAGTAGTCATGGAGGCGTTTTAAATCGTCATATGACTGCTGATTCAAAAATATTTCAATTTGGTTTGTAAAAAGTACTTGAGGGTCGTTGTAGTGAGTCAATATTTCCCAAGCCGTATCATAATTATCAGCGGATATATGAAGTTGCTGAATGAGATGCTCTGCTGCCCCTTTAAACTTTGCCTTTTAGTGTTGCATTTTTTGAGCCCTTCTAATAAATCAGTTACTACGAAATATTATGTAGAAAGTAAGTCTCCGAGTATATTTACCTGTGAAAGTTGGTATCTTTATTTTGGGAGTTGAATGCTTTAAATGAATAGTTAAGCTCAGCTTATTATTTAATTGGCGTTTTGATTATGAGATTTTTTTTTTAAATTTTACTATATTTGTTACTGTACTGTTTGTCTTGGCCTACGAGTATATTGTCAATGTGTAGATGTAATTTATCGATTTCAAAATTTAAGTCGTGGTAGAGCCACGCTGCAGCTATATTATGATTGTAGCACGAATGGAACGGCTCGACCGGGGAACGACCACACCCTCAAAGAATAACAGCGTAAAATAGCACCTGAATACTGCTGTATTTTGTATGGTGAGAGTAGAGATCCAGAAACCCTTTTTTACTGGAAACGGGGCATTCTATCTTGAGGATTAAGACAACGCATCTGCATTTGATTCTTAATCAAGGATAAATATAGATATCTATGAGCCACAGCATCCACCTACCATCATAAACAATAAAAAAATAAAATAAAAATAAAAATGAATAGCCAGCGTCGGTCCAAGTTCTTCAGTTCGTCTTCGATTTCCCACTTTTCTGATAAATCTAGTTCCTCTATGCACTACGAAAATCTATAAAATGCTCGATTTATTCTTTGTTGCGACAGTATTTTTTTTAACTTCTCTGCATGGTACGGTAGCATCATCGGTCACTGATATACTTCAAATTATATTTTTAATTGCTCGCTAGTTACAGAAGGGTTGCTAGACTTAAGGATAGGGTAGGAGTTATAGGGGAATACTTAGATATTAGACGCCTGGTAGACACATAGTACTCCTTGATACGAGCAAAGATGTTTTTATCGAAGTATTCATGCAGCTTATCCTCATTCTTCGCGAGAGTTCTGTCATTGGTTTCGAACTCACTCTACAAGTTATCTTACGTGCGGACCCTCTTTTCAATATAGATTGAACTAATTAAATTGCGAATAGAGCTGTTTTTGCTAAAATTTACGTCGATGCACTCTATCTCGGCGATAATTTTACTCTGACGAAATAATAACTTATCCATGATATGTGGAGAGGAGTTGATGAGACAAAGTAGAAAAGTAAATAAATGGAAAGATCTCACTAGATACTCAAGGATTATTTAAGCGGTAGCTTCTGGGTCAGCATGTGATACTTCTGCGCTGCTATATGCTGCACTTAGCTGCCAACGATGTAAGTAAAACGTGATGAAGTACACTAGTTCCTCGGTTCACAGTTGTTTTTGATGATGTTACTTGATAAAAGTTAGTTTAAATACAGTTTTAATGATATAAAAGGATTATCACTACACCTTTCAGTTTTAGTATGTAATGTCCTGTAATTCACAGTTTATGTTTGTTAAAATATAATTTCATTTTTACAGTATATGATAATCAGTAAAATGATAAACTTAGTTTATAAATTCACTGATTTATCCACGAACGGAGACTTGCGATATTCGACAAAATTTTATACACGCGCGACACGAGGTCACACTTTGACCTACCCGCAGGCCAGATCAAAGATATGAAGGACTGACGAAAGATCCCACTTGTTCGTAAGCTCGACGGACCAATAAATGTGATGTGTAATTCCCATACTTGATGATAGATGATAGAAACGATATAAAGTTGGCTACGATATATATTTGATTTGATATTAGAATGATAAGGAAAACAACTCCTTGATGTGAATGCTTTAAATGTACTGCTGATAGAGTATTTGCGCATAAAAGTGCTGTGTTAACAAAATCAAATACATACAGGTTGAATTAAATTATTATACGGATTTTATTCCGTTTAATTAACTTATTTTTAATTCCTGAAGTTTCAGGTGCTTCATAGCACCCATGGTCACGGAGGGGACTGAGATGTTTAACGTCTCACTGTCATAGTTAGGCCGACTACCTTCAGTTTTTGCATATAAATTTTTCGGTCGATCTACATAGAACGAGAAACGATCTCGAGAACGATGATATCTTGCAGTGGAATGCTTGCGTTTGGGTTTCATTTTGTTAATTATAGGATCCCAAGCAGATGGCAGCACCCATCCATCTATTGAAATTAGGATGTTTTTTAATTTCAATAGCCTCGCGTATAATCTTTGGCAGGAAGCGGTGTTCCTTTGTAAGAATCTGTGATTTATCGAATGTGATCTTATGGTGGGAACGATCTTGAACATGCTTACAAACTGCAGACTTACCGGAGCGTCGGTTCTTCGTCGGCTTCACGCGGGATTTTATAGATCTTAAATTTAAGGCGATCTAAATAAGTAACTGCATTTTTAGACCACCTTTACTCCATAAACTCTAAAATATAATTCACAATGGAGTTAGAGGCAAATAATTCTTTAGCTTTCCTTGATGTTTTAGTCATCCGAAATCCTGATAACACTATTGGTCACACTGTGTATAGGTAAAAGACCCATACCGACCGATATTTAAATGCTACCGATTAAATCCGTATAATAGTTTCATTTAATGTGTAGTGTTCGCGTAAATACAAGAAATCATTATACATACAGGTGATTGCAAAATATGTACGTTTCACCGTACAGGATCCACTACCCCATATCGTTCTGGCGTGTCGTGTCGTAATAGACGAAACAGCGAAACCTGAACAGGAGATGGGCAGCATCATCAACTCCAAATAATATAACTCTGCGATTTCTAACAAGCTTGTTGATCGTGGCAACTATAGTAAATATCTGATGAGGCAATCTACGGGGGAACTATGATTATTTTAACAAGCTTGTCTACCTTTTATGACGTAGTAACGGGTAATCAGGACACTTGATTTTTAACTATGTTACTAAAAACTAAAATGTAAATCTACAAGAAAAACCTTTATAATCCCACTTCTCATGTCAGAAATTAGTCTCAAAATTATTTAAAATATAAAAATAATTCTGTATAACAAATTTTCTTTATTATTTAAAATTATTCTGGAGGTTAATTGCTAAAAAAATAAAGGCGGATATTCAACTTCTTCTCTTGCTTACGCAATTAATTATTATCAAGAATAAGATACAGCAATATAGTTCAGCAACAGCAAATAAAGTTCGACAAACCGTAATATGTTCCCATTACAATCACACCCTGGTGTATCTTGAAGGATATAATTACATGATAACACCAAAGTATGCAAATCAACAGCAACACTACTTATCTCATTGACATAGGGCAGTCTCTCCGCAACACTATTTTCCTGACTTACACTAGAAGGACTATTACGACGAACAGAACCACGAAACTTGTCTTACTTAGATAGAATACTAGTATGAAGCGAATTTTTACCACAACGGGCATAATAATGACAGTGAAATTTGTAGAATTATCAACTGATGCCTCTTATAATAGTCGCTTGCGCTTGCGGAAATTACAGCTACCCTCATTTCTTCTTATTTTCTTTTATATTTTTTCCCCCTTTGCTAACAATATATTTTATTTTACAACTTTATCATTATTTATTGATTATTATCTGTACTTACATGTACATGCAATTGAAGTGTTCGTCTGTTATATATACACACCGGCACAATTAGCGGAACAGAAAAAAAAGTGAGACTATGAGATAATAACGCATATATTTGACGAAAATGTAATTATACACAAAATAACAAATTGATTAATATCTTTTAACAACGACTTTGAAAAGTCTTCGTTATTTTTTATTGAAAAATAAAGAAATTTGAAATAAGTGAAATTTTTAGATGATTATGAACAAAAAATAAAAAAGTAAGCATTAAATGATTTAACAATAAAATTAAAGCAAAATTAATAACGATATTACTTTATGTTGGGCTGCTACAGTTTATGTTATCGATGATTTCTTGAGGCAACCGCTCCCACTCCTCAAGTAATGCGTTTCCAAGTTCATTCAGTTTGTTGGGGGGTGGCATTCTAGATTTAACCCTTCTTTTTAGCAAGTCCCAGACATGCTCTATCAGATTCATATCGGGGGAATTTGCTGGCCACTGCATCACCGGTATACCTACATGGCTCAGATATGCCTGTACCGATTGTGCACTATGAGCACGAGCATTATCTTGCATTAGAATACAGTCGTCACCAATAAATGGGGCAAATGGTACAACATGTTCTTCTAAAATGTCTCTGATGTATCGATCTGCTGTCATGGTCCCTCCTGTGACTATCACTAACTCCGTGCGAGCTCCCAAACATATCCCTCCCCAAACCATAATCGAGCCGCCACCATAAGCCACTGTGTGTTCAAAATTAGACGGTACGTGGCGTTCTCCTTTGCGTCTCCATATTCGCTGTCTCCCATCGATCTGTTTTAAAAGTACTCTGCACTCATCAGTAAAGAGAACCTGCTGCCATTCGTTCAAATCCCAATGACGATGTTCTCGCGCATAGCTTAATCGGTTTACGCGGTGACGTCTCTCAAGTTTTGGGCCTGTGGCAGGTATATACGACCCTAAACCAACTTCTTCAAATCTTCTGAGAACTGTACGTTCACTTACTCGTACTCCTCGAACGTCTTCCAGTTCATTTCGAGCTTGTACAGCCGTTAATCGCGTATTCCTACGAACTCCAAGTTGTAAAAAACTGTCATCTCGCCTCGATGTACATCTTTTTCTACCTTGACCCCTCCTCCTCACAAGAGAATTAGACGATCTGTACCGCTGGATGCTGCGATGAATCGTTGATACTGGTCGAAGAAGCCTTGAGGCAATCGATCTGTAGGTATGGCCGTTTCTTCTCATTTCATCAGCCCTAATGATTTCCAGTGATGTTAAGTCAGGCATAATAAAGAGCTTTTAATAAACAAAATTGCCTATAGAATAACTAATTTATAAAAAACCATTAAGTGCAATTTAAAAAAAAAATTACAATTACGTAGTTATTACTCGAACAAGTTGACAAAACGTATTGTTCGGGAAAATAAAACAAATGAATGAAAAAAGTGTATGTCATCTAATTTTCTATTTTCAAATTTGACAATAAATTAAAAAATTATCATAACTGGCCAGTTCCTCAAGTAATAGATTTTAAAATCCTGCTTTTTTTTGTGTTCCGCTAATTGTGCCGGTGTGTATATAAATAACTTGCTTCTATATAGCTCAGATTAATAATTGCATACGATTTAGACATAAACAAGCATTTTTCAAATTTTTATCTGTCTCTCTGTGCGGGCTAATCTTCGGAGTAGTTGAACCTGTTGTAATAAAACTTTACGAATAGATAGAGCAATGTCAGGAGGGAGGCTGTATTTAGGCTATAATTTATCAGAAAAACTTGGAGAATCAAAATAAAAACTAAAAATATTTTAAAACTAAATAACTATTTTAAAAGAACCAATTCATATAGTGATTTCTTATATTCACGCGAATACTACATATTAAAATGAAAAACGTCGGGACTTACAAATTTAAACGTAAACACGATAATAAAATCCGTAAAGTTAGTTACAATTAAAATCCTATTCAAGAAAAGACGGGACGAGTGACGAGTTAAAAATAAAATCATTAGGTTTAAATAGCGACGAATATAAATTTGAGAATATATCCCAAGGCGCAATAACAGACTGACAACTGTATACTTAGAGTACATAGACCGGTAGCGGTAACGTCCACTCTCGCAGCTTCCAATTTGTTATGTAAATGTATCTTTTGTGCGGACGACGATGTTAACGCTTGGTCGCGGCACCCACTCTATAAATTTGTTCGATGCGAGCAGAAGTTTCACAGGCAATTTGATGCTACTACGACGTATTACTTCTGAATTTCCTGCGCAGAACTTAAAATTTGAATTACACTGTGTAATTAATTTTTTATCCGAATACCCCAGAAGCATACCATGTCTATTTACTTGTCACGCTTTGTAGCCTAAACGGCTTGATGGATTTTAAAATATGTGGTGTCATTAGATTAAATGTGTGTATTGGCGAACTTTACATGTATTCCAAATATTTTTATTCATTAGACATGTAGGTTTGTTTCTAGCTGTGATTTTATCTCACCACTGTGTGCGTGGTAAACTTATAAATTGTATTGTTAGGAATGAGGGTACAAAACAAAAGAATTTGAATTTGAACAATTGAGTTTGAAGTTTTACATGGAAGTACCACGCTGCAGCCATATTATGGTTGTAGCACGAATTGGTTGCCTCCACCATAGTTTTACAACGCTCTTATAGAATACCAGCGTAAAATAACAGTGTTTCGTATGGCGAGTATAAGGAACTGGAGACGCTTTTTACTACAAACAAGGTATTCTACCTTGATCCTTAGGGTGACAATACATATGCATTTTAATTCTTAATTTATCTATCTTATTTATAGTAATATGAGACTTCTAAGGACCACAGCATCCATTTACTAACATGTGTCTGTCATCCTTATTCTTTAAAAGAATTCGAATTTTCTTTCCGTTACCATAATATTGGTGAAATTAGCGTTTTGTCGTACTGACCATTTTGATCTGAAATATCTCCTCTTTGGTTAAGAACTCCAAATTCAAATTTATAAATTTATTTAGCTGGTACATTTGAGTTTTAAAAACAGTCATTCATTTGTTTTTTCCTCATTAGTTTTTACTTTAGCGTTGCTTATTACCGCACTATGGAAAACATAAAATATCGGTACATTTACAAGTACGAGTTCTACCGTGGCACCAGTGCTGCAGAAACAGCTCGAAGAATTAATGATGTGTACGGCGCTAGTATCGCAAAGAAAGAGTTTTTAGGGGGTGGAATGAAGAATTTGGAGCGATATCAAAGTATGAGCTGCAGGTTTAGGGTAAGTGATAAATATGAAGCAAATCGGGAAAGTAAAAAACTTGAACGATGGTAGTGGCGAAGCTTCCATTAAAGCCGAAAAGCCGGGCTTGCCTTATTAAAACTGAATCAATCAATAATATCAATCAATAATATCAACTAATAAAATAACTAATGTTTAAGCTTTTCAAATTTCCCGCGCACTCCACTGTTCGACACATGTCGACCGATGACCTCGTATTGCCTTAGCGATACTGCTGCTGTCATAAAAAATGAGTTTTAATAGAGCTAATAGTTGTCTCCCTCGCTCGCGTGGGATTTTTACGGGGCTTTCGAGAAGACGATCGCTCTCTTTCTAACCTATGGCAAAATATTCTATAATGAAATTAACTACGATTGTATATATAGCAATTAGTATAGAGATTTAAAGCCAGGCTTTTGTGAATAAATTTGTTAAAAGCGGAGGCGCGCGGGCAATACGTTTGCAAGTTCATTTCACGTTTCAATGTTTATTTACTCTGTGTGCTTATCTTAAGCGATTTAATATTACGAGTTCAAGATTTATGCTTTTTTTAAAGATTTTTAATGAAAATGGAGGATAATAGTGTTCCTTGTGATGAATTGAACTGTGTGTGTCGAAAGTGATAATCGGAGAGGAAATCTTTAAACTTTGTTGAGATAATACACAAGGTTAAGAGTGTAATTCAGACTTATCAATTATCGCAATTAAAACATTTATTGGTACAATTAAAACGTTCACCAACATTTTACGTGGACGTAATTAAATCTTTCCATAAGAAAGCGAGACGGTTCCACTTATCTTGTCTTATCTCTTATCCATTAGAATGTAAATAATTTTTTTTAATTTTGTACATAGTTTGTTTTGTACTTTGTTCGTGTTTTACTTTTGTTCATGTATTGTATTGGATGTAAATATTTTTTTTCTTTCGCTTAAACAAACCCAAACGGCTTTCTTCAAAGCCACCGAAGCTATGCAATTGCTGATATGTAATACAATCTATCTAGCAGTGGTATGTCTTCGTGTGCTTTGTTAAACACGTCCTTGACAGCACTGAATATGAAACTGAAGCGTGGAGACAGATCAAGATTGGTGTATTTTTATAAAACTGCTAAAAACAACAATCTATATTTTTATCAATTTATATCTTGGGCTTACCCTAGCTTTGCCTGCCCTAAACGAAAATTGACTCAGAAAAAGTTACTTCTGAGTGTTTGGTGGACTAGTGCCGGTGTGGTTCCCTACAGTTTTCTAAAATCTTAACCAAACGATTACGGTAGATATCAATTGTCAGCAACTGCAAACCATGAAGGAAGAACTAGCTGCTAAACAACCGAGATTGGTCAAGCGCTCTAGGCCACTGCTGCTTCACGGCAACACAAGACCACACGCTGCACAACAAACAACCACTAAGGTAGATGAGCTACAATTGGAATGTCTGCGACATCCACCGTACTCCCCGAACCTTGTTCCAACAGATTACCATTTTTTCAGGAATTCGGGCAACTTCTTAAAAGGAAAAAAATTCAACTCCGATGCGGCAATAACAAAACTGCGTCCAAAGAGTTTATTGATTCTCGCATCCATAGTTTTTTTTACTAAAGGGATCATTGAACTACCTATGAGATGGCAAATGTGCATACTTTGATTAATTAAATATATTCCTCCCGTATAAAACGCCAATTTCATATAGGTCCTTATACCTATTACCAACCCTAAGAATTTTACAGCCATAGATAATATTTATTTTGGACTTCCAAGCACATATTATGTATTTAAAAACAAACAGTTAAAACAAGCTAATTTTGAGTTTCAACATTGTTATGCGAATAACAAGTCGCAAGGGTACTGAATGTTCGTACATCGAAAGCTCTGTATCACAGTATTACACTAACAAATATACAAACTGTCCACTCCACGCTAACATTTCTAACTCGTGCTTATAAAAATCGCATGGGACCGGCCCGTGGACTGATACAATTTGTTATGCAAATGTTTTTGTCCACAGAGCGGCCGCGTCTTGTGGTCAGTAGCTTAACTACTGTCATAGAGTTTGTCGTAGAGCTGTTTCACCCCTTTGATAGTCTTTATTAACATACAAGCAACCCTGGCTTTGCCTGGGTAGGGTATTTTAGTGTAGCGTTAATTAGATTAAGGACAATCAAAGTGCATTTATTTCATAAATATTTAGTCAAAAAAAGATCTCCAAGTTTTGCGTATAAATAAGGCCTTGCACTTACAATCAGTTCAGCCATTCTATAGATTAGCCTGAACAGAGAGATAAACTACCATGCACGAGAGTTACACGCAAAAGCACGGTTATATTTTAAAGAATGGATAAATGCTGGAAAACCGTTTACCGGAAAAAATAATGACGATATGACAACGACGCGTAGGGCTTTTAAAAATAAATTAAAATGGTGCCAAAATAATCAAGAGATGATAAGAATGAACATACTTGCCACTCATAGAGCAAATAAATATTTTTCAAAATTTTGGAAAGCAACAAAAGCTTGCACTATACGTAGTAGCTTGCCAGTTAGCGTGAATGAGATTAACGACAAAAAGGACATAGCTAACATGTTTGCTAATCATTTTTCAATTAAACCAATGCACGTGGAGAGTATTCCCCATGCTCAGTCTACAATCTCCAACGCTGAGGTTTTCTTCTTGTGTGCTAGTGATATCATAAAAGTAGTTCATAATATGAAGCGAGGAAAGTCTCCGAGCCACGATGGCTTGAGTGTTGAGCACCTTTACTATGCCAGTGATGAACTATTTGACTCTCTAGCATTACTTTTTAACCTATGTATTAAACATACATATCTGCCAGATAAAATGTTACAGACGATTGTTGTACCAGTCGTTAAGAACAAAACCGGTGACCTCTCTAATATCTCCAATTACCGCCCTATCTCTTTGGGCACAATAGTTGGTAAAGTGCTTAAAAGACTTCTACAGCCCGAACTTGTGAAAAATATTAGGATAAGTAATGCTCAGTTTGGTTTTCGTGCCGGTGTTTCTGCCGACTCTGCAATACTGTCAGTTAAGCACGTTGTAAACTATTATAAAAGAACGCTCGCTGTAAATATACCAGAATGCGAGTAACCCGGGTTCGATCCCCGCCGGCACCAATGAAATTGTTAAATGCAATTTTAAGTGATGATTTACCACGTGCTCGGCGGTGAAGGAAAACATCGTGAGGAAACTTGCATGTCTGAGGAATATGAGGAATAAGAAAAAAAATATTTCGAAGACATGTGAAGTTCGCCAACACGCATTGGGGCAGCGCGGCGGACACTTCCTTGCCCTAAAACCCTCTCAGAAATGAGGGGAGGCCTGTGCCCAGCAGTGGGACGTATATAGGCTGTAACTTTACTTTACTTTTACATCTGTTCACGCCTGCTTTCTGGACTTGAGTCGTGCATTTGACCTTGTTAATTATAATATATTATGGAGGAAAATGCGTGAGTCCAATGTACCTGGCACTGTTCTGGGTTTGCTGAGATACTGGTACGAGAACCAGACACATAAAGTTAGGTGGGACGACACAACTTCTAGTGGCTATAAACTAAAATGCGGGGTACGTCAGGAAGGGCTGACCTCTGCGGACCTTTTCAATCTTTATGTTAACGGCTTGATCGAAGAGCTTAGGAGTACCAAAATTGGATGTCACATTAATGGTGTAGCGTTAGCTACGCAGACGATATGGTGCTCCTTAGCCCATCGATCAACGGTCTTAGAAAGCTTATATTCATCTGCGAAAATTATGCTCGTCAGCATGGTTTAAAATATAATGAGTCTAAGACTGAAATGCTAGTCTTTCGTGCTGGAATGGGTCCGGGGAGAGTACCGCCAGTAAGCATAAATGGTGTGCAGGTACGGACTGTGAAGAATTTCAGGTACTTGGGTCATATGTTGTCGGAGAACCTGAGTGAAGACTTGGATATTGAGCGTGAACGTGAGCTCTAGCTTAGTTGTAATGCTGGCGCGTCGCTTTGCCTCGTGTTCTGAGGATGTTAAGATTACTCTGTTTAAAGCCTATTGTATTAGCTTTTACACCGGACAACTCTGGATAAATTACACCAAAAAATCCTATAACATCCTCAGAGTACAGTATAATGATGCTTTTCGTCTTTTTTTTTGAAACATCCACGGTACTGCAGTGCGTCCACAATGTTCGCAGAGGCTGCCGTCCCAGACTTTTACGCAGTGTTACGTTGTAGAACGGCCAGTTTCTGGGAAACTGTACGTAAATCAACAAATGAATTAGTTAAAGTCGTTGCTCAGGTTTCTCCTGACAATATATTTTATAAACACTGGCAGGGTATGCATCAGACGCTATAGGTGATGAAAAAAAATGTTTTAAATATTTTTTCTTCATCACCTATAATATTTTAACTCATAATAGAGTTTAGTTTGTAATTTTGTATGTGTATAATACTCTAATTCATTGTCTTCGACGCAAAATGTACTTAACATAATATGTGGGTTGATACCTTAATAAATAAACTTTATTATTATTATTATTATTATTATTATTATAAACAGATAAAAGTATATGATTGTTCATGTTTTATTAGCATTGCACGTGGTAGAGCCACGCTGCAGCTATATTATAGTTGTAACACGAATGGGCCGGCTCGACCGGGGCAGTACCATGCTCGAACAGAATGCCAGCGTAAAATAGCAGCTTAATGCTGCTGTGTTTCGTATGGTAAGTGTAGAGAACCGGAGACCTTTTCACTGCAATCCTGGCATTCTATCTCAGTCCTCAGGGGTGAAAACGCATTTGCATTTTGATTCGATAATGATATAGTAAGTGTATTTAAAAATTGTCAGGTTTATTTGTTTGCAGACGATTTAAAAATAGCTAAAGTAATAAAGCAAGAATCTGACGTATTAGAACTACAAGCGAATCTTGATAGACTTGTAAAATGGTGTGAAACAAATCGAATGCTGCTCAATCCGGATAAATGTAGTTTTATTAAATTCACAAGAAAAAATAATCCATTAATGAGTTCTTATAATGTTTTGGGTAAAAAACCTGACGGAAACCAATTCCATTCGAGACCTGGGCGTGATATCTGATAGCAAATTAAGATTCGATAAACATATTAATTCTATAGTGACTGCTTCTTTTAGGCTGCTCGGCTTTGTTCTTAGACAGTCTAAAGATTTCAAAAAGGTAACAACAATACTTCAACTGTACAACAGCTTGGTCCGTAGCAAACTTGAATATTGTTGTCAAGTATGGTCTCCCGCTTACAAAAACCACATTGAAAGAGTCGAACGTGTTCAAAAAAGACTCATTAAACACCTAATATTCCGTTTTAAGGCGTCAAGTCATAGTGAGTGCTACAATAATAAACTTGCTTACTTTAGGCTGAAACCACTGGCAGTTCGTAGATCTCTTCTTGATTTGAAATTTCTTTATAAACTTTTCAATGGTAAAATTAATGACAGTGAGCTGTTGAGCAGATTTAATATTAACGTACCTCGGAGACCTCCTCGCAACCCATGTCCTTTCTTTAGGACTGACAGCACTCGAACAAAACTTGGACAGAATTCTCCAATAACACGTATATCACGCGTATACAATGTTTGTGTAAAAAATATAGCAACACTGGACATTGGTTGTGACGGGCTCACACTTTTTATGAAAAAATGTAACGACTGTTTAGAAAATTAATTATTCACTAACTTTATGCCAAACTTAACTTTTATTTATGTTATAAAAAGTATTAACTTTCTTTTGTTCGTAAAACTTGTTTTTGTTCTAAATACCATTAAAATAGGCAAATTATAAACACTGCTATTGTTTTAGAATGATGTGTTCTCCTGTAATTGGTAGTACATAGTTATTTATAGATGTAAAGCATGTGTTAGAAGTAATTTAATATGTACAACTGTTGGAGATCCCTATAAATAAATAAATAAATTCGTAATTGAGGATAAATGTAGATATCTATGGGCCACAGCATCCACTTACCATCAGGTAGAGTGTGTGCTCGTTTGTCACCAAATACAAAAAAAATTCCCTCGGCTCAACTATGGCGGTTATTTCGCTACTACAAACAGTCAATTGAATTTTATTTCAATGTATAGATTAAGACATAGTTTGGGCTGACAAACAAACATATTGTGAAATAAAAGATGATCAAATTTAATTTTTTTATAGGATAGGGTGACAAACGAGCACCCAGTCCACCTGATGGTAAGTGGCTACTTTGGCCCATAGACATCTACATCTATCCTCGATTACAAAATAAAATGCAGATGCGTTGTCACTCTTGAGGACTAAGATGGAATGCCTCGTTTCCAGTAAAACAGGTCTCCAGCTCTCTACACTCACCATACGAAACACAGCAGCATTAAGCTACTATTTTACACTGGTATTCTGTGAGAGCATGGTCCTTCCCCGGTCAAGCCGACCCATTCAAGCTACAACTATACTACTAATATAACTGCAGCATGGCTCTACCACGTATACAAAATAATTAGTTAAAATACGCGTAATAAAATACTACGATGTGTTTTACCTATAGTCAACCAAATCTTAGAAATACCTTTTGACGCTTCACATTAATCATTCCGCAATTACTTTGCAAGCGTACTCATACGATTTTAAATAACCTTTCACTTAAATCTTCGGATTTTAATGCTTCGGCATTATGAAATTATCTATTTTTCATTACAACGTATACCTATAGTTTTTTATCACTAATTTAAATTCGAACCCTTCAAACAAAGCAAAATATTAAAAAGTAACCAGTATCAAACTTTTTATTTAACGTCGTTTCAATAATATGGCGCTATGTACCTTACCGTAGTGTTTGGATGATTAAAATTCATGGCTATGCGAATAATCGGCAAATTTATTCGAATAATCGATAAAAAGATGCAAATAATCGAAAACCTCTGTCCTGAGAAGAACCAGCAAGAAACCCAGCGGTAATAAATTTTACAATGTAAAGGTCACAGAATATTTACAAAATTTATTTTAGAAACAGCTTCGAAGCGACCATTTCATTCCCAGGGGTTATTATCAACCATGTATTCATTTATATCATAATAACCCTTTTTATACAGTTTTTGTTTAATTAAATATTTAAACTTGGTAATAGAGAGACCTTGTATATTTTCTGGGACTTTGTTGTAATAGCGTATACATTGCCCCAAGAATGAATTACTGACTCTGTGGAGTCGAGAAACTGGTAGCTGAAAATAGGCCTCCCCTTTAGATTGCCTCAAAGGATGGTATTTGCCATTGTTGGTAAGCTTGGCAAACGGGGTGGCAATCGCAGTTTATCTTTATTTTTAGTCGTTATTAGGAATACGCTGCTGCCCATCTCCTGATTTGTTTCCCTCTACACCTGCGGGATCGTAATATGGTAGTGTATATTCTTATACCGCTACTACACTATCCGTATTTATCCATAGTTTTTATAATTCAACCGACTTCCTCACATGGTAAAGCCACATTGCAGATTTAATACAGCTGCAATATGAGTGAATTGGCTCGATCGATGAAGTACCAAACTCACAGAATACCACCGTAACATATCAAAATAATGCGGCTGTGTTTTGTAAGGTGAGTATCGAAGTCGCCATTTTTGTCCACATGGGTGAGAAAACATTTGTTTATTTAGTCTTTTGTAGCATTCCCTGTTACAAATAAATAAGGGGTGAACTTAATGCCTTTAGGCATTGTTCACTTGAAATTTGACTTAAGACACTCATTTATTTATGAATAAATTCAGTATATCGTATGAAAAGTTCATTGCTGAACATATATTGGGTGGTTATGCCTGATAACCGTGGCAACTATGGCAAATATATGTCATTGTCAAGATGCCGTTGCTGCTCACGTCTTGGTTCAATTTTCCTCTGTCGCCTCTTACGGTATGTGATGGGTAAGTAATACTTGATCATATTTACACAAAATAATTTTTATTTTATTTTATTGAATAAGGTACACAAACAGACAGTAGTTCTATATAGTTCTAAAATTAAAAGTATATTGATGTTAACATAAACTAGATAAAAAATACATTAAATATTACGAGAAACACGTAATTTTCTTTTAAATATACCAAGGCCACTATCGAATATATCTAGATATGTACGTCACTACGCCTAATCTCATCGTAATAACGGCACATTTTGACAAAATCGTTAAAAAAGGGAGTGTTATTCTTGTTTACGTTTAACCTGAAAATTATTTGAACACGTTGTCGTATACAGGAATTGAAGTCAATTAGTAATGTTTAAGTAAATGATTATCTTATATAGATAAATAAAGTTAATAATTGATTTATTTTTCGGGGATTAGGGGTTTGCAATGGTAACGAGATTCATGCTGGTTCATCCTGGTCCCTCAGGAGTAATTTCGCGTTATTAGTTGTAGACGACTTACTTAGTGAGAGCCGATTCCCTTGCACTGGTAATAGTTGCCCCCAATTCAATCAAATCAAAACAATTTAGTAGTGGTGGCGTAAGAGAATCCACTGCAGCATATCAACAGTGTCATAAGAGCCAATTCAGAACAAGTAAGCCAATTCAGGTCATATATAGAACAACAGCAGTACTAACTTCCGGATACAGGCCCAAAATAAAAAGAATAAAAAATAGTAAAATAGAATACACCATAAATTAATAATGTCTTTCTATTACCATTAAAAACAGTTTACTTCGTAGTTAAGGTTTGAAATGATGCTTTATACGAGTTTCAAAATAAATGATGATATTTTTCCTAAGATTTAAGCAACGCTCACGAGACAAAACATTTCTGAACACAGCGCCCCAATCAAGGAGCGATGGCTAAGCGGTTCCTATTTCCGCTCAGAGATGGCGTTGGTGCGCTTTGGTCCATGGTTTGTGTCTAAGTGCAATCAGGGTCAGGCTTTTGTGCGACTATTGTGTTGAAAATGTCGCAGTGCCGTTCTTCCGGCCTTTTAAACTACTGTTACATTTGAGAATTCATGTATCGATAAGTTCTTCAATAAAACAATAATCGTTGTAAATGAAAATAAATTTACTATTTAGCTCTTTTGTCGTTTATCAAACTAAGTTATATTGGCAATAATTACGTATATTATCTTTTTATTTATACGTAGAGCCGTGTTTGTAGCACGAGTAGATTGCCTCGACCACGCTTTAACAGAATACCAGCGTAAAACGTAAGGTGAGTGTAGGTTTTTCACTGGAAACGAGGCATTACATCTTACTCTTCAGCGGTAACAACGCATCTGCATTTTGATTCTTATTCGAGGATAGATGAAGATGTGATGTCTGCAGGCCACAGCATTCAGTTAACATTCCTGTGGTCTATACTGTTACTATTATTGTATAAAAAAAACTGTGCTACAACTATTTCATTGTTTAAAAAGGCATCATAATAATTAGTCATAATATTAAATGCCCTTATGGCTTCTGTAGATAACGATATAACATTACATACATACCAGGCCAGTGCAGTGATAAACAGGAGCGTCAAAGGTGCAATACGTCTGCTACTGTCAAAAAATATATAATAAAATAATTTTCATTTAATAGAGATTACAAGTAATTTTTATTGAAAGTCATTTTTAGCTTCTACCATCGATTCAAAATAAAATCTATGTCCTGAGAAGGACCAGCAAGATACCCAGCGGGAATTTTTTTTTAAGTAAACTACAATAAAACACAGGTTGTACAAAATTCTTACAAAACTTATTGAAAAAAAAAAACAGCTCGAAGCAACTATCTCTTTCTCATAGATTACTTATCAACATTGTATCATTTATATTATAATAACAATTTTTATACAGTTTTTGTTTTATAAAATATTTAAACTTCGTAATAGAAAAACCTTGTACATTTTCTGGAACTTTGTTATAAAAGTGTTTACATTGCCCACTTAAATGAATTACTTACATACTCTGTGGAATCGAGAAACTGTGATTGTCAATCCACATGTCGAGCGTGACGTAAAAGGCAGCAATGGAAGATGCAAAAGAATATCATCAATATTATTTTGTTGTTTTTTGTTTAAGAGGAGGCACACGAGCATGCGACTCACCTAATGGCGACTACCGCCTTTTATGAACAATTGCAATACCAGGGGAATTGAAGAAAATAATACAAAGTATATTGTGCTGTAAAGAAAACTCAAATATAATATTAAAAATTTTCTAGTTAAGATCATATCGGAATCACAACTTGTAGATTTTTTAATTAAATCGCTCAAATTCTCGGAAAAATCACGAGAATAATAAAATAAATAAAATAAAATAAAAAATAAAAAAGCCTTTTATTTCCTGTAAATTTACATTACTTATAATCAATGCACGTGTTAGTTTGGTTTACTCTATGTTATTTATTTATTACTCACTTAACATAAATTTATCTGTATCTAAAGTATATGTACCTATATGACAATTACTTATTTAGCAATATTATAACTAATGCTTTACATAACTTTATTGTGTAGTATAAGCTTTCATACATTCATAAGTTTATATTTATCTATTTAATTATAATATATCTATAACTATTTTGATAATAATATATTTATTTGCCTAATCTTATTTTTATTTAATATACCGGAACCCCAGAATGGGTAAAGGCCTCCTCCAGTGGTGCCAATTTGATTCTGTCTTGAGCTACTTGTTTCCAGTTGTTTTCTCCTATCTTGTAATAGATCTCCCTCTTGTTCTTTTGCCTATTGGGCCATTCCAGAATGTTACTTTTTTGGTCCATCTAAGATCAGTTAGCCGCGCAACATGTCCTGCCCACTTCCATTTCAATTTTTGTGCGTAGCTCAGAGCGTTTGTTACTTTAGTTAATCACGAGAATATTGCTGTCATAATCAAATGTAAGTAAATATCACGAGGAAATTTGCATCAATACTCGATCGACAAAAATATGTCTGAGACAATATCGTACACATCTCTAAAACTAAAGAAGTTTTATAATATATTTTTCATCTAGACAAAGATTCACTTTTAGTTAGAACTTTTATTTCAACTGAAAATCAACGCTTTGTGCCGCCTCTTGCACGTGATTTCGTAAATTTCTTTGTTCAGCGATGCAGAAACCAATAACGGTCAAAGTTTGATTCCAACTAGTTAGGAACGCCGTGCCTACTCTAAACCTTTCCAAAATTGCCTTGCTCCTTTGCTCATGTGAGATTGAATGATACTTTACGGTCTGTCACTTTTAATTAAATATCTGGTGTAAATGAAACTCAGTTTAGTTTTAACTTTTTCATTTCAAACATGCTTTATAGCACCCATGGTCACGGAGTAGACTGAGGGGTTTGACGTCCCGATATCATAGCTAGCCCGGATACTGATTTTTGAATACTAATTTTTGATCCGATCTAACGCAGAACGAGGTTACAGTATCTCAAAGTTTTGCAATTGCTTGAGTTTAGATGTAATTTGTTAAATATAAGATCCCAAGCACATGACTGCACCGTTTCATCTTCTCTATTGAAATTAGGATGTTTTTTTTTTAATTTCAATAGGTTAGCGAATCATCCTTGGTAGGCATCAGTGCTCTTTTACGAGGATTTGTGGTTGATAGATCTAATGTAATGGTGGGGACGATCTTGAACATGTTCACGTGTCTGGTTTAACTATCGTACGCCTGATATTAAAAAAACGACTTACTGTACTTTAACGATTAGTGTTTCATGCCATTAAAGGTTTTTGGCCAAAACAGTGGTAAATAAACAAAAAAGTGACTTTCATATCTCATAGTCATTCAAGTATTATTTAAAATTTATTTTGAATTAAAACAATTATTTCCCACTTACTCTATCAGCTCAAGCTTCGCCTGCGTGAGATGTATATTTTTTAAATAATTATCATTGACCATTTATAGTATGGTAGAGCCACGCTGCAGCTATATTACGGATGTAGTACGAATGGATCGGCCCGTCTGGGTTAATACTACAATCTTTCAGAATACGAGCGCAAAATACTAGGTTATTGCTGCTGTATTTCGTATGATGAATGTAGAGAATCGGAGACCCATTTTAATTGAAACGAGGCATTCCATCTTAAACCTCACGGGTGACAACACGTCTGCATTTTGATTATTAAATGATAAATGGGCCACGGCATGCTGTTACCATCAGGTAGACTGTGTGATCGCAAGTCACCCTTATTTTGTAAAAAGAATCGATTTCGATTTCACAAAAAACATTTAAAGTATTTAGGATAATATATAGCCTAATTCGCCCCTGACATTTCTCTTTATCTGTTCGTGAAGTTTCTTTACATTTGATCCAGCCGTTCCGAAGATTATTCCGGACAGATAGATAGACAAACATTTTACAAATGGATATTCATGTCGTAATGGCATGCAAATAGCCCTCTGAGCTCGATAAGAGACAGTTATATCAATATACCGGCCGATAAATCTATACATACAAATAAAATTAAAGTATATTACAGTCATACACTTCAATGTCATTCATATGAAGAATAATACACATATAAAGAAATTATTTTAACATTAAGTAAGAAATAATAATAAACACACATACACTCACACACACACTCTCTCTCTCACTCACTCACACACTCACAAATACACACACACACACACACACACACACACACACACAGAACTTGAAAAAAAAATTAAAAAAAAGTCGGTCGGTCGGTCTGGACTCGAACCATGGTAATAGGAGCTGGACTTGACTTTTTTTTTTCATGTCCCAAAACAAACTATAGTTAGATTGGTTTGTTTTTATGTTGTAAACACAATCACATTTAAAAATAATATCTAAATCGCCACGATTTTTTATAATAACGTCAACAATATTTTTAAGGCTGAATCAACAAATACCTTTTACTTTTTTTTATTGGCCATTTTATTAAAATATAACATTGGTATGTCAAAATTACAATCAATAAAAATGATTACATTAGATTATTAAAATTACAACTCAAAATACATTTACATTATTTTTACATGTCAAGCAAGTCAGAAAATGAACATTTCATATATTCTTCTATATTATAGAAAGCGTGATTCATAAATTATGTTTTTGTCACTTGTCGAAACGAAGTCTTGTTATTTCTTAAGGCAATTTATTGTACACTTTGATTTTTAACGAAAAACCTTGCTTGGACGCTTTATCCGACTGCGACGTAGCCTAATAGTGTAGTTAAAATAATTATTTACCCAATAATAGAACATCTCTCAAAGCGCACCCTACGTATGTGCACCATACTCCCTAAAGTTCGATGTTAAATCAAAAAGGGCCCTCTGTCAAACCATCTCGTGAAGTTGACCGTTTCTACAACAAATTATGACCATTAATTCAATAAAAACTACACCTACATGTATTGCACTAGCTTGCACAGTATGTAGTGTAAAAAACAAGGATGGCGTAATTATTATCACACGAAGTCTTTCCTAAAAGATGTCAAGGCTTTTTTGTAGTTTGACCATTTTAATTCTAGCTGAAGAGAGTTAGTCGCTAGATACCTACTGTCTTTCAGTCTTCAATACTAAAGCTGCATATGTATTGAAAAATCGAGTAACGGTAGGTTACGGGAATAAATGAAGTGTAATGGTAGAATTTATAATTTAGGAGTACTTTAATGAAACAAGTAGGCTAGACAAAATTACTTTTTGTTCATCATCCTCTCTTATATCTATTCTACAACATCAAGGAGTGATGTTGGCACTGGCGATATTGTCGGCTGATGCCTGGCCCACCCAAGGTACCACACAAGCGTCATAATATGTGCACATCACCCAACTGTCCTTCGATTCGATATCCTCTGTGAAACCTGACATGTTCACTATAATAGGACCTTTCCTGTTGAATCCATATGGAAATAATATAACTTCATACTTGCGACTTAAAGCTCGTTGCAGAGTTTGCTAAATAAAAATATGTGGTGGAACCATACAACAACTATTTATCACACAATAATAGGGCATCTCTCAAAGCGCACCCTACATCTGTCCTAGAAATCCCAAACATCATGTATAATATCACTGCATTTATTATTCTAAAAATCGTCGGCATTTTATAAGTCCTTTCTTAAAAATAACACAGTAGATAGGTGCAGTGTGGGCCCTTTGTTTATTAAAGTATTCATTTATTAGCAAGTATAAATTCCAAATATCATTAAAATATAATGTCTAGAGATACTTAGCCATTTATATAATTATAAATCAGAAGGAGATTGTGAATTAAAAGAGACAAAAAAAGGGTGCCAAAGCATTAAATTCAACTTTGCTCGGCGTTTATTTATAAATTACACATATAACATAATATATAACAGAAAATAAAAGTACACAGTTAAATTGAAATAGGTAAAATAAAACATTACAATTTTATTTGATCATTATTAATCATCATTGCGACAGTCCACTGCTAAACATAGGCCTCCTAAACTAAATATATAATGTAAAATATTACACAGGCCTTTCGTGAATTGCCACCCCGTCCCATATGATGTTGTAAAAGTCGACAGAGTAAAATAAAAATATCAGGAGATGGGCAGCGGCATCTTCCTATAGAATACCACAAAAAACTTTGGTTGCCACAAGTGTAGCAACTATGGCAAAATCATCATTAATATAACAATATTAATACGCATAAGGTTATAATCATCATTCTGTATTTTCAATATCATCACTTGATGGTAATATATCATATAAAAAAAGATGCAGGTGGATCAACCTCATATCGATGCTATGCCCATGATAGAAACCAAACTAAAATAGCAGCTTAATGCTGCTGTGTTTCGAATGGTGAGTATAGAGAACCGGAGACCCTTTTTAATGGTAACAAGGCATTCTATCTCAGTCCTCAGGGCTGGTAACACATCAACATTTTGATTTTCAATTGAAGATAAATGTACACGTCTATGGGCCACGGCATCCACTTACCATCAGGTGGACTGTGTGCTCGTTTGTCACCTTATTTCTATAAAAAAGAGAAAATTACTTTTTTATTAATCATCCTCTCTTACAACTAAAGCATCAAGGAATGCTGCAGGTGCTGGTATTGTCGGCTGATGTGGGCTTGTGGGCCAGGCGGCCCACCCAAGATACCACACAAGCGTCATAACATGTGCACAGCACCCAACTGTTCTTCTAACTACTAAACAATTGCAGCAATACTCTAGCTTCCCTTCCAGACAAATTATTTTCAATTAATGTATAAACATAATATAATTTTCTCGAAATGTGTCTGGATTTGATTTTGCCTCTTATAAGTGAATTATTTCCACTTCCTCTCAAACAATACTCTGTTACAATAATGTTTTCTCTGCTTATTTCAATTCTATACCCTCCGTGAAACCATCCATACATGTTCACTATAATAGGACCTTGCCTGTTGAATTTGATATGTTCCTAGGGCAAATAATATAACTTCACTATATTCTAGATGGGGAATATTAGTATTGGAATGAGCTGTAATACTAGTAAAATCAGATGTTCGTCTATTCATATTCATACTATTTATAAAATCAGGTAAATTATTATTTAATGGAAATCGTTCTCTAATCACATTTATGATTTGCTCAGCATCATTCCTGTTTTTTAATCGAATACCGAATTTATTTAAAACGCTTGCAGCTATGGAAAAGTGGAACAGTTTTATAAAAAAAATCTTGCCGAAATATTTTAAAGTCTCGTTTGAAGTACCCGTTTACAACTTCCACCACCTATCGGCATATGGTCACACAACGACTCCTGTTAGCTTGCTCAGTGGTGAGCTGATGTTCACCTTCAAGCAAGGATTATGAAGGCATATATGTTCTGTAGCTGCAAGCCTCTAGCAAACTAATTGAATCTCTAAATCCCCTGTCTAGAATAAAAAGATCGTTATTTTGAAAGTATTGTCTGAGAGGAGAGTTCTCATCTCTGAAAAGAGACTTCATTATATCTGCATCAGTTGTGGTAGCTTTGTATGGGCCAAAGCAGTCTAAAATGTAGCCATCAGGTGTCACCAGCAAAAATGGTTTTAACAAGTTTTGGTATTTATGTAAGGAATATGTGTCCTTTTGGAACATATAATTGGAACTTTTGTTTATAAAAATATATGTCCCATCACATATAACTATCGCATTTTCATTATTTTATTATAAATTGCATTTGGAATCATTAAATTGTGTTGCAATAATTGCTCACGTGATATGTGTTCAATTTCCAGATTTCTAGGCACAAAATCTTGTACCAATATTTCCCTAACCTTATCCATTAACCTTTCTAATGTTCGCCTTGGAACCATTAATAACTGTGATAACCGATCATCTGATTCACCAGTTCTCATCTTCATTAGAAGAGCACCTAAACCTAAAATGCCTCTATTTGTTTCTACAAGACGGGGTGTTTCATATAGTAAAAGTTCAAATTGTTGTTTATTCATTCCGAGCCAATAATTAAACAAATGCTCGTCAATTCTTTCAACACTTTCCATATTCGAGAAATCAAGAAACGTGTTGAAAGCATTTATAAAAGAAAGAGCATATTCCACTTGTTCAGCCGTAAATGTTCTCAAACTATTTTGAGAATTGAACAACATATCCCAATCAGTACTAAATGTATGCTCTACACAAATACGAGCATTTATAGGCAAGTAATATTTGTGTTTGCTAAGAGTTGTTGCTCTTAGAGGGTCAGAAATTCTATGCAAATCTGTGTTCTGGCAACCAGAAAAAACACAATGTGCTGCAGTGTTTGCCGCTCGTCTATACTGCGGCAAACTAATTAAAAAACCCGAGGTATTTCGTCATCTTGCTGGTCGGTATTTGGTGGGCTTTGAGGTTCTTGGGGTTGAGGCTCTGGCTCCTGCTCCAGCTCTGGCTCTGGCTCTGTCTGCTGCATATTGCGTGTTGCAACTCTCTTGAGTCTCAGCCAACAGGGATGACAAACATGGTCTGTTGAAGTTGCCGGAAACAACCATACAGCTTTGTCTTAATATAAATGTTTTGGCTAATTATTATTAAACCCGAGCAAACAGAAACACTTTTACAAACAATATATAATTGCAGTGATAAATTCACTATAACATTGATACCAAGACAAAACAAAAAAAAAAGTACAAAATAAAAAAGGTAATTATTACCTGCCGTGGGGCAATTCTATTTTCAAGCTCAACATGTATTGCTTGTTGCAACTGAGATGGATTCTCTCTCACAACAACATCACGTTTACGAGTCCTCAGAGAACTTCCACAAAGTATGCAAACATGCTTGAGTTGACATGCTGTATTGCCAATTGCTGACAGGCATCACATACGTAATCTTCTTCGGTGATCTAAAATAAGAATTAGAGTTGTATTATGATGATGTATTATGTTAGTGTAATAAAATAAGTAGGTATGGAAATACGTACTATTATTGAAGAATTCCACTCGCAGATCTTAAAAATTACTCTTGTATCAAGCTCAAAAACGAGATGGTGGCGAAGTTTATCAATGCATACAATGGTAACATTACCATTAACACAAAGCAATCGCACACTTAGTTGTCTTTGTTGTGTTTGCATGATGTTTCTCACAATTATCCAAGCTGTGAAAAAATCAGTCCGTAGAAAAATACCGAGGTCAAAACAACAGAAGGAAATAAGAAATAACAATTTAACAATAATACTGGCGCGAATCGATGACCACAGAGTAAGCGATGACAAATGATTCCGTTGTACATATGTAATTGAACAAAACGTTAAGCTTACTATGACTTACATAATTATTTTTATGACAAGAATCCAATACATAATAAATCAGCGTAGTAGTTGATTTACTACTACTAATTGAATTGAATTAAAATTAACAATTATTTATAAAAACGTGAATAATTATAGTCTTTGAATACCCACACACGAAATAAATCGTCATTAGGTGCGTTCTGAAATTATAATTTGAAATAATTTTGAACAGTTAAAAAAATAGAAATAAATGGATAACTTTTTTTTGTGGCGACTTAGAGAGGTATTTCTAGTGTGTTTAAGACCTTAAACAATAAGGGTATTTTACATAAATATTTCATATTGGGACGCTATCATTTCGTTGTCTGGTACGATTTGGCCATCCTCCTTTACCTTCTTATTCTAACGATATTGTAGCAGTTTTTCATTGCCTAAAAACACGGACAAAAAGACATTTTCTAAAAATAAATCCCAGCTAGATCGATTTATTGCCCTCGAAACTCCCTGCACACAAAATTTTATGAAAATCGTTGGAGCCGTTTCCGAGATTCCGATTATATATATATATATATATATATATATATATATATATATATATATATATATATATATATATATATATATATATATATATATATATATATATATATATATATATATATATAAGCATAAGCATAAACACTCACGCCTGTCACCCAGAGGGGTAGGCAGAGACCACGGACTTCCATTTGACACGATCCTGACATACCTCTTTCGCCTCCTTTACATCCATATATCTACGCATACATGCTCGTCGGTTAAGGGTACTTTTAACGTGGCCCATTTTCAAAATATCGCCAATTTGGTCGATAAACTTTTTTCTAGGGCGTCCCTTCTCGACTCTGCCGTTCACATCTGCCATATAAATTTCCTGGTCACAACATCATCTTGCATACCACATTTATCTCTTATCATGCAATTTCTCATCCTGTCATTCAGATTCAACCCTAGCATACTCCTTAAAGACCGCATTTCTACAGCATTTATTCTACTTTCGTGCTTCTTCAGCCACACACAGCTTTCACTACCATACATTAAAGTAGGGACTAACACAGCATTATGAATTACCATACGTGCCTTTTTTGATACATTCTGGTTCTTCACAATAGAGTGTAGTGCCCCATTCACTCTATTCTGCTAAATACACATCCCAAATACACAAACTCATCCACTTGCTCAATTAACTCTCCTTCTATTCTTATTTCACATACCGTTTTGCTTTTATCTTTCAAAAACCATCACTTTCGCATTACTTGCGTCCCCTTTCTTTTAATGCCCAGTTCATTAATGTAACCATCATTTGCAACTCAGCCGCCGATGGCGCAAAAATGACTTGATCATCGGCATACAAAAGGCATTTGACGGTTAACTCGCCCATTCTTAACCCACATTCTTCATCTTTCAAAGTTTGCAAACACCTGTCCATAAATAGGTTGAACAGCCAAGGGGAAGCCACACAGCCCTGTCTGACACCCTTTCGGATGCCAAACCAGTCCGAGTAGACCCCATTGATCCTGACACAAGCCCTAGAATCCCTATAAAGAGACCTCAATGCCTGTATCAAACCAGCGCTTAACCCATATGAGTTCAGTGTTTGCCATAATACATTCCTGTCCACTCTGTCATAAGCCTTTTCCAAGTCCATGAACGCACAAAAAACTTTCTGGTTTTTAGCCAAAAACTTCTCCGCAATCATGCGCATGGAAAAGACTTGATCTGTACACCCCATTCCCTTTCTAAAACCCGCTTGCACATCCCAAATTTTTCCATCATTTTCTTTCATAACTCTTTCAATTAACACCTTAGCATACAGTTTACCCACAATACTAAGCAAGCTGATACCACGGTAGTTTTTGCAGTCCTGCTGTGACCCTTTTCCTTTATATATTGGTACTATAACTGCTTTACAGCAGTTATCCGGTACCCGTTTTAATTCCCAACATAAATTAAACAAGGTGTACAGCAGGCCTGCCACCACTCCCTCTCCAGCCCTTAGCATCATATATATATATATATATATATATATTTTTCTTGATCTTCTTCGAATATCCCCTTTTTTGTGGGGGGGATATATTTGGGGGGGGGGATAAAAGTTTTCTTGCTGTGTAGGGTTGACGAATTATATATATATATATATATATATAATTTGTCAATTATAAAAAGCAATAGTATGTATACAAGGTAGGACCTGTTATTGGCATTGTGGATTATCTGAGATTTTCTGTTAATATTTATAACGTGCGGTTGGTTCTATTACCAATAAAGAAAAATAAAGATTTATCGGGCCGTGAAAGTACTCTGCTAGACTTAGCCCTCTCCTGTTGTAGGGAGCAGGTTGTGCCGTTCATCACGCTTCAGAGGTGGATTAGCGGACGCAGTACCAGACGTCTCCCAGCTTTGATACTGCTGTCCGTCACCAGTCTAAGTAGTTTACGTCTATACGTTAATCTATAAATATCAATAATATCTTTTCAACCAACTTCAAAAAAAAGGCGAAGTTCTCAGTTCGATTGCATATTTTAAGGCGAAGTTCTCAGTTCGACTGCATATTTTTTATGTGTGTTAACTCCGACATTTTTCCTAGATGAACCGATTTTGATGATTTTTTTTCTCATTTGAAATATGGTGCTTTTCTTGTGGTTCCATATAAATTTGACCAAGACCTGACCAGTAGTTTTTGAGTTATCCTTAATAATGCATATTTAATTTACATCGACTACATTTTATTTTATTGTTTTCTCATGTTGGTTA
Source organism: Parnassius apollo (assembly GCA_907164705.1). Taxonomy (NCBI): domain Eukaryota; kingdom Metazoa; phylum Arthropoda; class Insecta; order Lepidoptera; family Papilionidae; genus Parnassius; species Parnassius apollo. The sequence goes on along the minus strand of CAJQZP010000978.1, from coordinate 5,517,805 downwards.
TATTGGAGTCGGTTGTACAAAATTTTTAATTTTACTACTCTTTTAAAAGAAATAAGAGTAATAGATAAGCATACAGTCCACCTGATAGTAATCGAATGCTATGACCCTTCGTCAGTTTATCTAACAAGAATCAAAAAGAATCAAAAGTTGATGCGTAGGTAGCCCTGAGAACTTAGATGGAACTCCTCGTTTCCGGTAGAAAGATACAAAACGATCGGCAGTTGAAACAGTGTTTAGCTACTAATCACAGTTTCATATCTTAGACGGCTTAAAATTATAGGATTGTTGGCTAGAAATTTTTCATCATTTACAATAATTGCAAGATATTTGTTGAAATTATTGGAATTCACCCAAGACAAAAAAATTAACTTCAATGAGGCATTAATAACTCCTAAGAATCCGTCCCAGGATTTCTATAGTGGAGGTTTCAATAAACTTCCATCAAAATAGCAAAAGCACATCATATATAATATATTTCGTTTAATTAAATCAACAATATTCATAACATTTCATGGGAATATTAAAAGTCAGCACATAACAACGACATAATGCTGCTGTGTTTCGTATGGTGAGGGTTGAGAACCGAAGACTCTTTATTACTGAAACCAGGCATTTCACTTTAGTCTTCAGAATTGAAAACGTATTTTCATTTTGATTCTTATTTGATGATAGGTGTAGGTTTATATGCACCACAATGTACACTAACCATCAAGTGGTGATGTGTTCATAAGTCACAGTAAAAAGTCATATAAACTAAATCTATAAAAATTCTTGCATTCAATGTACAGTACTCGCGTAAATATAAGAATTCGTAACATTATAAACCTTTCGACTTCAAAATTAATCGAACTTTATGGGCAGTAACGTGGAACACGCGCAAACCGTTAAGCCTACGAATTATTCGTAGGCAAACGCGTAGCGCTCTGCGCGCTACATAACTTTCAGCGTAGCCGAGACGTAGAATTAAACAGTTAAACAACTATGTAACGCAAAAGCTTTGTTTGTTGTTTGATTTTTTTTTGTAACTATTAACACAAAGCGTACGTGTGATATAAAAATTACTCAGGTATGTTACGTTCATTACATATTAAAATAAAATTAAAATTAGCGATCTTATTTCCTTCTAGGTTGATGGATTCTTTGTCTGTCTAAGATTCCGTCTGGGTAAGTACCTATTTCATCTGTCTTCAGAGCTTGTACTTCTGTGTTCCTGCAGGATATAAACAGGTAGTATAATTACAGTATGTGAGACACTTCATCATAGTATTTAAAAGTGATGATTTTTGAAAAAGACGAATGTAAAACATTATGTGAAATAAATATAGAAGGGGATTTGGTTGAGCAAGTGGATGAATTTGTGTATTTAGGATCTGTGTTTGGCATGGATGGTGGATATTAATTCCTACCTTAATGTATGGAAGTGAAAGTGGGTATGGCAGAAGAAGTACGGGAGTAGAATAAATTCTGTAAAAATACGGTCATTTAGGAGTATGTCAGGGCTATATCTGAATGACAGGGTGAGAAATTATGTGAAAAGAGAAATGTGTGGTGTACAAGATGATGTTTTGACCAGAAATATAAAACGAATGCTTTGGTGGGGTGGTCATGTAAAAAGAATGAGTAAGGAAAGAGTGAAAAAGCAATTTTACCTTGCAGAACTGAGCAGCAAAGTTGCCAAGAGATGCCCTAGACGGAATTATATCGACTAAATTGCCGATTTATTAAAGATGGGCCAAATTAAAATTACTCTTAACCGACGAGCACATATGCGTAGGCATATGGATGTAAAGGAAGCGAAAGAGGTGTGCAAACTTTGTGCCAAATGGCAATTCATGGTCTTTGCCTATCCCTCTAGGTGACAGGTGTGAGAGTTTATGTATTATGTATATAATTAAGCTATTTAATGGAACTAAAACAAACATTTAAAATGTTCAAGATTTCGCTTTTGATAATTTGAATATTAAATACAAAATTAAAAAAAAACTGCCAATCTAATAAGTACTTTAATATGGTAAGCAAAGAAAATAATCTTAATGTGAGCGGATAAGCATCTTAACTGTAAGTTACAAACTAAACTCCAGCCGCTCGTTGAATACATCCACATACGTGCAACGTAGACTGCCTACATCTATGCTAGACCTATGATATCAGTCGTTACAGTGTCTGATAGGCGGAGAGCTCAGTACCATACGACCAACGACCAACGCAGCACGCGCTTAAAATTTCCAACTCCGCGAAAAATCGTAAAAAGTTTTCCACTTTCCGCGAGAATTTTAAAAGTTTTTTCCTATTCCGTGTACGGTTCTCCCTACGCAGCGTTGGAGATAACATCATATAACGCTTTTCTTAGCTTTCATAGACTTTATAAACTTTTGTAACCAGTGAATTTAGTATTAGATTGTAATAATAATTTTGTATTGTAGTTTACAAATCGCTAACTCAACCGGTTGTGAATATAAAAGTAGTTGCATATATAGGTCTCGATGTTAGTCGCGTATTAGTAGGATATATAATCAATCAGTGTGTAGTTCTGTAATCACTTGTATAACTATTTTTAACTTTTAAAACCACCTGCAGTCAACTGTAAGCTACGGTAAGTTTTTATTACATATTTGTTTTAAGGATGTGATTTAAATACATCGATAAAATATTGCAGATATGCGATATATTCAAGCACTCCATAAACTACTCAAATATCATTTAACAATTAACCTTACAATTAGTAACGTGTAGTGGCGTTGGAAGAATATCCACTACTCCATTCCGTGGAGATTGTAAGAGTCGACAGAGTGAAACTGAAACAGGAGATGGGCAGCAGCATCGTCCCGATAACATCGAATAATAATAAAAAAACTGCGGTTGCCCCCTATGTTACCCCCTACGAGCATCTATGGGGAGGCCTATGTTTATCAGTAAGCTTTAATAGACTATTGAATAATTGAACGAATGAATGGAGTTTTCCTCAAGTCCCAGATCGCAAACGATTTAACACCTGTTCCTGTGCACCTGTGCGGATATATTGATGTGATGAAATTATTGATGATACAGAAAAGTTGCTGATTGTTTTAAGTTAATTAATATCATAAATAAATTAATGATAATATATTATACCGAAACCCTACTTAGTTAACATTAATTATTTGGTATGTTGTTTATTTTATATGAGAAAAAGAAAATATTTGTTTTAATGTATCTATTAGCACATATACCTGAGATAGGTTTATCCTAGTTCATGTGCTTGTTATTGTAGACTATTTTAAATTAAGACATTGTTTGAATTGATTGTACACTTTACTAAAATTAAAAATTGTATTATTATTATTATCATTACCGTTATCACATTCCTTTACAAGTCTACTGCTGAACATAGAGTGCAATAAAAACGGTTGGGATCCTCCAACTACCGTGTGACGATTCCCGTTTAAGCGTGACTGTACATTACTTTGAAGCTCTCTCCGATATACCCAGCATACGATATTACGTGTTCTTTTAAGATCTTTAAGATATACATCTTCGGAGGGCAGTTAAAGTGCTTCTCCATATAAAGAGCAGTTCACGCGTGCAATCAAATATATCTCAGCCTAGTTTTATCTTTGGTTACACGCATGTGACATTAAAGCCTCCGCTACATAAAACATATCATTCTTTTGACGTTGTTTGTCAGTCTTAAAGCGTCATTGGATACTGAACGGAGAAGAAATCGACATCGACTTCCTCCATTAACAGGTCGTTATATAATGAAATATATACCACAATTAACAACAGCATTATTGCCCTGTTCAAAGTGATATTATTCATTAATTCTACAAAAGTTATTTCAAATTACTGACGTCAATCATGTACACAAACGAGATGTGTTTTTTTTATTTATAAATAAATGTGGCAATATTTCATTCTTTAATAAAAAATGAGTCATTGGAATTGGCGGATCAGGTCATACAACGACGTTAATTCCGTCCATTTTACGTGATAGAGTCACGCTGCAACTATATTATAGATTAGTAGCACGAATGAGTTGGCTTGACAGGGTATGACCATGCTCTTACTGAATACCAGCGTATAATAGAAGCTCAATGCTGTTATCTTTCGTGTGGTGAGTGTAGAGAACCGGAGACCCTTTTTTATAGCATAGGGTAACAAACGAGCACACATTTCACCTAATGGTAAGTGATTGCTGCGGCCCATAGACATAATCTCATGATCTTTTACATCTAGTCTCGATTACGAATCAAAATGCAGATGCGTTGTCACCCGTGAGGATTAAGATGGAATGCCTCGTTTCCAGTAAAAGGGGTCTACGGTTCTCTACACTCACCATACAAAACACAGCAGCATTAAGCTACTATTTCACGCTGGTTTTCTGTGAGAGCGTGGTCTTTCCCCGGTCAAGCCGACCCATTTGTGCTACAACTATACTACTAATATAACAGCAGCATGGCTCTACCACGTTTAACAATGTTTTTTACTGGAAACGAGGCATTCCATCTATGGGCCACATCATCTATTTACCATCAAGTGCACTGTAAGCTCGTTTGTCACCCTATTCTATAAAAAAAATTGCACTTATACGCAAAAATTGTTAAAAAAATGTAAGTTATTATAGTTCTGCGAGTTAAAAGTAAAGTTAAAGGTACATCTTATGAACGCCCCACTGCTGGGCATGGGTTTTTTTTATTTCTGAGATGGTTAAGTATCCATAAACATTTATTTCACCGAAAAGCTCCCAGTAAGTCAGTACTGGTGATTGATCTTAAAATTTATTATTGGTGCCGGCGGGGATAGAACCCAGGCTGTTATCATAAGATGAATTTTTCGATTCCGAGATACTAAGACTTTCTAAAAAAATAAAGATTTGTTAAAAAAAGACAAGTTGTTAATTATATTATATTTATTGATTTACTATGCATTCGAACCATACGGTTTGCATTAACGTTCAACATGCGGACGGTAAGAGATCCGATTAAAATTTGGGTGTCTTCAATGCAAGAGTGGCGTTTTCTCAACTGAGCTCAGGGCCACCTTTTGCTGCATCACCACTTACCGTCAGGTGAATAGTAATCAAGCACTGGCATAAATAGAAAAATAAAAACTGAAAAACAGCAACTATTTAAAAAAAAGTACTCAAACAAGAAAACATTTCTTTTCCCGTCTAGTCAACTTTATCATCATTAGGTTGTAATTTAATTTAGTATCCTAATATCTACCAACAAAAGAAATGCAAATGAACTTGGTTTCAAAACTTTCTTGAACTGAGTACGAAACAGACAATAAAAACGAAATTGCTAACATTTCTTCAATTTCTTTTTCTTATTTTATATTTCCATAACTTTTTAACTGAACGAAATTAGATTTTCGATTTATTTTGATGTTTTTGATAAAGGCGGGGATCTGAGATATTTAATATATTTAAATAATATTTTATACAATTTTTTATTAAATATTTATAAAAGAATAAGAGTAACAAACAAACATATACTCAACCTGATGGTAAGTGGATGTTGTGGCCTATAGACATCTACATCTATGCTTGATTAAGATTGAAACAGCAGCTAACAAATGTATGGTCATTTCTGAAGACCAAGATGGAATACCTCGTTCTTCTATTTTCGAGATGTTTTTGTTGTTAGTCTATGCGACACTTACAGCTTCATCTGACTAAGGACTCGCGGCCTGCGAGGCCTGTTGCGGTGGTGTGAGAGCGTGGTCATGATATAACAATAATAAGACTCTACCAGGTATCATTTCTCGTAGTTGCAAACAAACTTCAATTTCAAAGATAAATTTAAAAAGGAATCTGATTTTTCTGTTTTTTTTTGTGTATTAATTAAAATTCGAATTCCATTTTATATTATAATTAAATGGAATTATGTTATTATACCACCCTTAGTGGTAGTGTAAGAGGATGTCTCAAGATGCGACAGATTTTCTTACGTGGTAGAGCCACGCTGCAGCTTTATTATTGTTGTAGAACGAACAGATCGGCTCGATTCGTGTAGGACCAGGCTCTCACAGAATACTAGCGTTTAATATCAGCTTAATACTGCTGTGTTTCGTATGGTGAGTGTTGAGAACCGGAGGCCTCTTTAACTGAAAACGAGGTGCTCCATCGTAGTACTCAAAGGTGACAACGTATCCGCGAAACGAGGTGTTCCATCGTAGTACTCAAAGGTGACAATGTATCCGCGAAACGAGGTGCTCCATCGTAGTACTCAAAGGTGACAACGTATCCGGAAACGAGGTGCTCCATCGTAGTACTCAAAGGTGACAACGTATCCGCGAAACGAGGTGTTCCATCGTAGTACTCAAAGGTGACAATGTATCCGCATTATGATTCTTAATCAAGGATAAATGTAGATATATGTCTATAGGCTACAGCATCCACTTTTCATCAGGTGGGCTGTGTGCTCGTTTGTAATTCATTCTATATAAAAAGAGATAATCTGGAAGAGGAGATGGGCAGCAAGTTCTTTCTGATAGATTAGTGGTCAACTGTAATAAATAAATGATGAATAAATGGTTGTAGTCCGTTAGAATGACATTTTTTGGTTATATCTCACGATAAGTAGGTGCATAAAAAGTTAGGAGTTAAATTTACCTTTTATATACGCCTATATCCCACAGCTGGGTTCAGGCCTCATCAATTTCTGAGACGGTTTTAGGGCAACGAAATATCCACCGCGCTGCCCCAATGCGTGTTTGCGAACTCCACATATCTTCAAAATATTTTTTTTTATTTCTCAGACACGCAGGTTTCCTTACGATGTTTTTCTTCAGCACCCCGCACGTGGTTAAGTAGTTCCATATAGAATTTTATTTACCCAGCTTCATCCTTAAATTAGAATCCACTACCCAATATCGGCCCATTGGTGTCGTAAAAGGCCACATATGGAAATTGAAACACGTGACAGACAGCAGCATATTCCTGATAACAACCTGAATTAATAAAAAACTGCGGTTGCCAATTCGCTCGCCAAGCGTGGCAATTATGGAAAAGTCACCGCTATGATAGATATATGATGGCAATTTATGTGGGAGTCTTATGTTCAGCAGTGAACTTTTATAGGCCGTAATTGATCCTCAAAGTTGACGTCAGTTATATAAATAGACTAGTCAAGTTACTTTTAAGTATTTTTTATACTTCTCTCCTGACAGTTAAGTTCAATTATTAGGAATTTTATATATTTTTAAATTTATAATTGATATTCAATGGACTATTAGCCAATTTGTTTTTTATGCCAAGTTCTTCATCTTATCGCATCCGCCAAATTTGTAATGTTTGTAAGGCTTAGCCAAGTACAACAGGCAAAGCAGAGAATTATTCGAAATAAAGTTATTTGTATAAGATACTGGCCAGTAATATTTTATTTTGAAAATGTGATTATTCACTACATACATAATAATATACATAAACACTCACGCCTGTCACCCAGAGGGGTAGGCAGAGGCTACAGACTTCCATTTGGCACGATCCTGACACACCTCTCTCGCCTCCTTCACATCCATACACCTACGCATACATGCTCGTCGGTTAAGGGTACTCCTAATTTGGCCCGTTTTCAATAAATCGCCAATTTGGCCGATAAATTTTCGCCTAGGACGTCCCTTTCCGACTCTGCCATTCACTTCTGCAACATAAATTTTCTTTGTCACTCTTTCCTCATTCATTCTTTCCACGTGACCAAACCACCGAAGCATTCCTTTCTTAATCCTGGTCACAACATCATCTTGCAAACCACACTCTTCTCTTATTACACAATTTCTTACCCTGTCGTTCAGATTCAGCCCTAACATACTCCTTAACGACCGCATTTCTACGGCGTTGATTCTACTCTCGTTCTTCTTCTGCCACACCCAACTTTCACTACCATACGTTAAAGTAGGGACCAACACAGCATTGTGAATTGCAATACGTGCCTTTTTTGACACATTTTGACTCTTCACAATAGAGAGCAGGGCCCCATTTACTCTATTTCCCGCTTATTATTATTCACTATTCCCGATTATTCACTAGTTAAATAATATTCCAAATTCAAAATTCTATTCTTAAATATTTAAACTAAAATATATGTATAATTTAGAAGGCTTAGCCAAGTACAACAGGCAAAGCAGAGAATTATTCCAAATAAAGTTCTTTGTATAAGATACCGGTCAGTTATATTTTATTTTTTGAAAATGTGATTATTCTCTAGTTAAATGATATTCCAAATTCAAAATTCTATTCTTAAATATTTAAACAGAAATATAGAGAATTATCAAGCTATTATCTAATGAATCGTTTAAAACATTTTAAATGCCATTTCTGGATAATCTTTCTAAGGCAATATAATAAGGCAACAGTGTATCGCTGGTATAGCACACTTCAGAACGGTCGACTAACTTTGAGAGTTAAAGAAAGTAGTGGTCGCTCTTTGACGGCTGTTATAAGAGGCACTGTGCTGGCTGTGAAAAATTTGTTAGAAAAAGTTTATTGTTTCCAACATATTCTTAAATTAGTTCAAGTTTAAGGACTTTCTTTAAGTATGAAAATACTTACCAGGCTCGCTTGGAATAGTTCTGTAACATGATTATACCTGGTAGAGTTACTCTGCAGCTATATTGTCGTTGTAGCACGAATGGGTCGACTCAACTGAAGTAGGACCACGAATTTAAAGAATACCAGTGTAAAATAGTAGTTTTGTGGCCGTGGAAGAAAAAGGGGAGATCTCCCAACGGGCAAGGTGTTCTGCCCGGGGAGCGGCCAACACTCCGTGTGATAGTTTTTTTTGCGCCCGAAGCAAATATGGGCAACCCTCCGGAAAGCGGGGAATGCTCATAGCATACCACGCAGCCGGCTGCGTGGTTATGTGGAGACTTTTACCCACTAAACCCCATCTTTTAGGGACTGGCTTAACGGTCTAACTAGAGATCTCTAAGCGGTATACGGACGCGACCCTCCTTGGTAGAAAGGAGGGCGCAGCAGAAAGGAAGGCGCGGTGTGATAGTTCGGAGATGTTCTATATATACTGTTTATGATTCGAAATTTTGATAACGTGATTTAGGCTTCGGTGTGTTTCGCTTGCGGCGTGACGACAGCGCCGCCACATCACCCCCCTGCTCAGACCGGAGGTCGATAGTGCAGCCTCGTTGCCGACGAATGTGCAAGTGCCATTGACTTATATATTACTAGCGTAAGGACCGGGCCGACTGAACAACTAAAATGGACCAGTGCGCTGGCCCTAAAATTACATTTTAGGGCCAACTCGAATCGGTCGACAGTGGTGCGCGCGCAGGACATATTTTCCTGTCATAAATATGTCTAGTTGCGTGGTAAAAGAATGCAAAAATTACGATACAAAGATTTAAAAAACACATGGGATATCGTATAATCGGTAAATAGACTTATATTAATTTTATTACAATTAAATTATTATAAAAACGCATTTTAAAGTTTTTATTTTACAGTTAGTTTAGTTACGTTACCAAGATTAGGCCAGGGTTGGATTCAGACCCTCAAAAATATTGTACATGGAAAATAAAATTATACAGTTTAAAAAAATTATATCACGTTTGACGTTTCATGTTTATTTTTTTCCCATGTGCCGGGATTTTGGCGTCACGCGTCTGACGGTTTTGTTTTTATTTCTGTTTAATTTTGGTCTAAAGAACTTAATAATAATAATAAAGCCCTTTATTTCCGATTAACATTTTTATACAGTATATATATATATATATATATATATATATATATATATATATATATATATATATATATATATATATATATATATATCACAGTTGCGTTCTAAAGAAATTAATGTAAGTTAAATTTTGAATATTGGTACCTAATATATCTCCCTCATTATAGTTGTATCAAAGATGCAATATATATGCATCGATCGAGCATCGATTAACCAGAAAGGGAGCTAATTCTAATTTTATTAAAAAAACGTATTAAATACAGAAATAGTCGATATAGTAGGTTTAATATTAAAATGTAAAAGGACCCAATAATAATACAAGTCGACCTTTAGGTAAAATTCTGGTATTTTCGCTTCGTATTATTACGATACTATATACTACAAACTATGAAATAATGGTACAATTAGGATAATTATACTACAAAATTCGACCCTGGTTATGTCGTGTTTTGATATGACGCTTGTATTATGACAGATGCGCTACTTTTCTTGCATGAAAAAGTTATGACTTTTTTTTCCTTTTCTTTTTTTTTCCTTTTTTATTAAAAAAGAATATTAACAATGCTATAAACATTACTAATATTCCCCTTAACCACTCGTGGTAAGCTTAAATTGCTTGTGTTACGAGTGGTTCACGCCAGTAGTCGAATGGTGGATTCGAATCCACGACCTTTTTGAGTTCGCGGTCCGCGCCCTGCCATTGGCTACTGGCTTAAATATTTAAATACTAAAATAACTATTACTATACTAAAATATTTAAATGGGCCTATCCTTCCTTTTGAAATCATTGGCAAGTGGCAAGAAGAAGGACAGTAACCTGCGAGAGTGCCGTGAAGCAGAGGCGAGCAGTAAGGCTCAGAGCCGTGCCGAACACTGTATAGCGCAGAGAGTAGCAGCTTTGAAGGAACGTGAAGCATTATTGTTCCGGTGCTGCGATGAACCTTGTGAAGCTAGATGGCTTGCAGGGTATGAAGACCGCAGACGATATCTGCTCGGGAGCGAATGGGTGGGGTATTCTATGACGATGATGAAGCTTGAAGTTTCCGAAGGTTGTTGGTTGGATGTTCAGATCACGTCGGGTGGTCATAACTGTGGCCGTGGGAGGAAAAGGGGAGATCCCCGCCGGGCAATGGTCTTCTGCCCGGGGAGCGGCCAACACTCCGTGTGATAGTTTGGAGATGTTCTATATATATACTGTTTATGATTCGGAATTTTGATAACGTGAAAAACTAAAATATTTTGCAATTTCGGTTCAGCTTTCTAGATACATTAACTGCATAAATACTCGTAACTTTGAAATCCTATATAAAATTTTTCCTATATAAATTTATACGTGGTAGAGCCATGCTGCAATTATATTAGTAGTATAGTTGTAGCACGAATGGGTTGGCTCGACCGGGGAAGGACCACGCTCTCACAGAATACCAGCGTGAAATAGTAGCTTAATGCTGCTGTATTTCGTATGGTGAGTGTAGAGAACCGGAGACCCTTTTTACTGGAAATGAGGCATTCCATCTCAGTCCTCACGGGTGACAACGCATCTGCATTTTGATTTGTAATGGAAGATAGATGTAGATGTCTATGGGCCGCAGCAACCACTTACCATCAGGTGGACTGTGTGCTCGTTTGTCACCCTATCCTATAAAAAAAATATATATATATATAGGATTACAAAGTTACATTTGCAGTGAAGGAATCCGTGTATCTGTACGTTGTTAGTATTTAAGAAGTAGAAGGTACCGGAAAGGAAAAAGGTAGGCTATCTACAAAAAATGAGACACCATCAAAAACATAACTTTTAAAAAATAATCAAGTCTCGCAACTCAGCTTTTCAGAAGACTCCTTAAGTAGAGACTGAATAAATTAATCGACTTGGTTTTGATTACATGGATCTCACAACTTTTTACGGTAGAAGAACTGAGTTGCTAGACTTGTTTTTTTTACAAGTTTTGATTTTGACAGTATTTGTTTTTCTAAGAAAACTTAAGACATCAAAATAATAATAAAGTAAATCGGTATAATTCTGATAAATAAGTTTAACGTACGATGAAGTAAACACCGAACATCATCACAAGGAAAAGGTGAGTCAGATTGAAGGACAAACTTAACTTTGCAATGTAAAAATGTTCTATCATATATATCGGTCACAGATACGTCTTTATCACGGTCGATGCTGGAACTGCAAATGTAAGATTGTAATCACAAAACACTTCGTATGTGATTTATCGAAAAATTAATGAATATCTGATTATGCTCTTAATTTTTAATGGAGAGAAAAGACCTTGATTAAGACCTTGCTCTTTGTCAAATTTTTATTTTCATATGAGTCTATGTTAACGAAAATCACTCCATGAGGTTTTATCATTTTTTTTTCTTTAAAAAGACTTATATCGTACAATGTTACGTTAAGTTTTATAATCTTTTTAAATCAAATTCTCACTCTCCCTTTTATGTTTGACATATTCTGCTAGAATTCGTTGGATATCCTCTATATTTGACTAATGTCATAATTGGACGAGTATGTTTTATTTATTCTTAATTGTAACACTACAACCAAGGAAACAATGGGCGAACTTAATGCCTCTCGACATTCTCTGCCAGCTGCCAGTCAGCCCGTAGTGTGATGAGCTATTATAGCAGGTGTGAACTTGCTTTATGATCTTTGGAAAAAAGTTTTCTTTGTCAAAAACACAACATTTGCTATATAGATTTTAATAAGTTAATACATAATGTGAAATATATTGACGGCTTAGCTTAAGTTGCGGCGCTGAGGTCAGCGGGTTCGAATCCCGCACGGAACTAGAATTTATATAGCCAACAAATAATTGCTCCAGGTATGTATGTTTGTAAGGACAAACATACATAAAATACAATACAAATGTACAAGGGTACAATTTATGTTTGTAAACTACCTCCGCGATACAGGAGAAAGTCCTAGTCGAAATGGCCGGTATTTGTAAAAGCGTAGACCCTAGAATTTGATATAAATTTCACCTTGATTCCTCTTTAACGTTCAAATTTCTAAGAAAAAGGGTCATGACAAAGGGGATTTAATTTTTTTTTCTTTTTAAGGTACGGAATCATATAAATGGTTTCATAATCATTCACACACATAAAGGAACGTTATTGTTATAAGCTTCAGAGTGTGTCTCCTAATTTAAAAACATCCAACGCTAAATCAATGTAGTTAAAACTAATTAAAATTTAAAACATCGCCAAATCAAGAGAATATAAAAGCATTTTTCACTTTTCTATTTTGAAATCAGCATTTAAATTAAACAATTATTTCTTCGAAGGATTGTCGCTTCTCTTTGAAGAGGCACAGCTGAAGTAGCTAGAGTTGCAATTTGTACGGCGTCTAAGGAAATATTGTTTAAATTTTCATAAATTACTACGTCATTCAGCCTCCCCCTTGTTATCTACCCCTCTTTTTCGCAGTAATCGTTCACAATTCTCAGTAATCATGAGGATATTTTTCTCCGTTTCCTCTTTACTTTATTTTGTATTTTTTCCTTATAATTGTATAATCAAATTATGAATAATTTTGAATTACATCTGTGGACGCTAGTCGAACTCCTAACCTCTACGTAGTTAACATAATAAGTTCTTTATATTATTTTTAATTTAATTAGAACTCTTACTTACTTACTTATCTTCACGCACAATCCCTAACGGGGTAGCCAGAGAGAACAGATCGCCAAGTGTCACGATCCTTACATACCTCTTTCGCTTCTTTCAGGTTCATTAACTTCTTCATACATGCACGTCTAGGTATCCGAGTACTCTTGACTCTCCCCTCTTCGAGCAATTTGCTCACATGGTCTTCGAAAGTTAGTCTCGGTCTACCTCGACACCTTTTAATATTTACTTTCGCTCTATATATTTTCTTCACCATTCGGTCTTCACTCATTCGTTCAACGTGCCCAAACCATTGGAGTACGCCCCTATCAATTTTTGTGATAAGGTCATCTTTCAATCCTGCCATATTGCGAATCTCTTCGTTTCGCTTTCGGTCGGCTAAGGTAACGCCACACATTTTACGAAGAGATCGCATCTCCACTGCATTCAACTTGCTTTTATGCTTCTTCTGGCATACCCAGGTTTCGCTGCCATATAACAAAGTCGGTACCAATACTGCATTATGTATTGCAAGGCGTGCACTCTTCACCATAATTAGAACTCTAATGTGTCCCATCATACATTCCGTAAAATATGTTGTCATTATTCATTATAGCCTTATCAAAAGTCTACTAGTGAACATAAGCCTCCCCCGAACATTATCTCATAGGATCTCACAGGTATATGTCACACTGGTCAGTCAGTCATTTGGAATAGTTGCCGCGCTTGGCAGGCAACAATGCCAAAGTTTGGCAACCTCAGTTTTTTATTATTATCGGCTGTGATTACGTAGATTATGCTGCCTGTCTTCTGTTTCGTTTCCTGTCGTACTTTCGACCCCAACGGGATGATGTGAAGTAGGGTATTATTAGAAAGATGCTGCTGCATATTTCATGTTTTTTTTCCCTCTGTCACCACAGAGTTATGTGAGCCACGCTGCAGTTATATTACAGTTGCAGCATGAATGGGTTAGCTCGACCGGGGTAGGAAAACAGTCTCACGGAATACCAGCGTGAAATAGCAGCTTAATGTTGCTGTGTATTGTACATTTTATCCTAATCCTTAGGGGCTACAACACAGCTATATCTTGATTCTTAATCGAGATTCGATATAGCAATCGTCACGCTGTTCTTATGTTTGAGTTGTTATCAGGAAAATGCTTCTGTCCATATGCTGTTTAATTTCCCACTGACGCCTCTTAGAAAACCCACGGGACGATATGTGATAGTGGACTCCGTTTTCCCGCTACTACACGTACTACAGGGGATCCAAGCGACTCAATTTGAAAAAAATTAAGTTTATCATAGAGGTTTCTGTTAGGTTTTTTATAAACTAGACTTTGAGCAAAAAGATTGATTTGAAGCCCCATACAAATATGAAATCATACAAAAGCCCAACGCAATGTGTACAATCCGCACAATTCATCTTGGCTGTGTGTTTACATTCTCGTAATGAATATTGACATTGATTGAAATGCAAATCCAGCGATGCATTCATTTCAGCCGTACTCTCCAGAAGGGTTTAATCGCTAAATGGATTTCGAGATTTTTCGCATTTAAATTCACCAATAGATAAGTTTTCGGTGGATCTCATTTTGTGTGTTTTCAGATTGAAAAAATACTCACCGATATTTAAAAAAAAAGAATGACGTGAAAGTGACGCTGGTTGTGACGATGGTGATAATATCCGAATGGTAACCAATAGCTGTGAACTACGTACTACAATAGACTATACATTAAAACACAATAAGACTATAGACCATCGAAAATGTGAAAATTATGAGAGTTATGGAGTGGTCGTTGAAAGGAGTCGCAAAACACAAAACAAAAGTCAATACAAACCGTTCTGCTGTGTGTTTTATAATATGTACAGCAAAGTAGTGGAATAATTTGCCCTGGGTGTTTTCAAGGCAAGAACGAATAAGTTATTGTTACGCTAAGACAGTGCGATTTGCTTCCAGTTGGACTTAGTCAAGCAGTAGCTTATTTATAGTTAAAGTTAAAGTTAAGTTACAGCCTATATACGTCCCACTACTGGGCACAATCCTCCTCTCATTTCTGAAAGCATTTTAGGGCAAGGAAATGTCCGCCGCGCTGTCATAATGCGTGTTGACCAACTTCACATGTCCTCGAAATATTTTTTTTTGTTTCTCAGATATGCGGGTTTCCTCACGATGTTTTCTTTCACCACGCACACGGTAAATCAATACTAAAATTGTAATTAACAATTTCGTTGATGACGAAGGGGATTGAAACCAGATTGCTCGCGTACTGTGAAATTTACAGCGAGCGCAAACCACCTGAGATACCACAGCTCCTGGCTTATTTATATATAGGTATAATAATAATTCGCTCGTTATATTTTATCTAAAGTCCACTGTTGAACTTAGAATGGTCATATGTTAATCTTTATTAGGTTGTTATAAGTATAGTAAGCATATACAGTACAACGTCCCTCAATATAACGACATCGTCGCTTTAACAAATTCATCGTAATCCCCTTGAATTGTCCAAAAGAGTCAATGTAAAATATACCTTTACATTGCGAATATTTAATGCGAATAATCTATAACGAATTCAACTATCACGAAAAAATGTAAATACCTCTAATTAACGAATTTTGTCAACCCAAAACCTTTATATAAAGTTCCCACCAATGTTCCCTTAATCCCAAAGTATTGTGTGATTCATGTCGCAACAGGTTTCGACACGCTCTTTTTCGTAAAACAATCATTGTTGTTGGATGGAAAGTACTTCATGTAAACACTGCTGCTCGTCACTATTGTCAAAGATTCAAGTTCAAATTGCTCAGAAACGTAAAAGGTGTTCCTTGTAGGTCGCAGAAAAGCGAAACATCATTAATTAAGTAGACGAAAATCCCATGACGAAAAATTAGATATAGCTTATAAGTTCGGGATTACCGCAAGTATATTGGCTACAATTTTAAAATTTAAATATAAGTTTTCAGAAGAAAGTGGTTTGTATTAGTAAAAGTTGTGATAAAACTTTTTTCTAATAGAATAGGGGTGACAAGCGAGCACACAGTCCACATGATGGTAAGTGAATGCTGTGGCCCGTAGACATCTACATTTATCCTCGACTAAGAATCAAAATACAGATGCGTTGTCACCCCGATAACTAAGATGGAATGTCTAGTTTCAAGTAAAAAAGTATCTCGTGTTCTCTACACTCATCATTTATACGTGGTAGAGCCATGCTGCAATTATATTAGTAGTATAGTTGTAGCACGAGTGGGTCAGCTCGACCGGGGAAGGACCACGCTCTCACAGAATACCAGCGTGAAATAGTAGCTTAACATTGTTGTGTTTCGTATGGTGAGTGTAGAGACTGGAGACCCTTTTTACTGGAAACGAGGCATTCCATCTTAGTCCTCACGGGTGACAACGCATCTGCATTTTGATTCGTAATCGAGGATAGATGTAGATGTCTATGGGCCGCAGCAACTACTTACCATCAGGTGGATTGTGTGCTCGTGTGTCACTCTATCATGTAAAAAAAAAAACATACAAAACACAGCAGTATTAGGCTTCTATTTTACTCTGGTATTCTGTAAGAGCGTTGTCCCCGCTCGAGCCGACCCATTCGTGCTACAACCATAATATAGCTGCAGCGTGGCTCTACCACGTATAAAAACTTCTATATGAACAGATATATTGTAAATTGTATTTGTTGTTAAGTTGTATCTCAAAGTATTTTTATCCTAGAAAGTAAGATAACCATTAATTGAAATAAATATAAAATTAAAAAATATATAATAAATGGTCTTTGATTATCTCAAATATAAATAACGCTACATTAATTAATCTTAACCAGGCAAACCCAAAGCGATTCACTATTGTTACATATAAATATACTAACTCTTAATTCAATAGACTAAAACTAACAAAAGAATTTCTCTCTGGTTATAATATTCAAATATTTAGGTACTTATAAAATTCAAAAAGCCGGATAACTTGAGAATTACCCGGGAAAACTTTCTGAATCATCATTCTCAGTAAAAACAAACCGGTTAAGCAAGCAGGGTATTACTTCACGGATTTGTTTAAACTATTATAGATAGAAGAACCAAGAGGAAGAACAAGCGTCCCCTTTTATTAATACAGTCTCGCAGACGTTTATTTCGTAGAAAAATATTTGCCCGGCTTTTAAAGTAATTACATCATTTCGTGGTATGGTTTGTGGTTAGCTTTGAGACGAATCATAATGCTCTATTTTTTTTTTAATTTCTTTATTTTTTAAAGACCGAGAATGATTAGGTACTTTGTATTATTAATTTAAACTTATAAGTAAAATTTAAGTCCGTCTGTTGTAATATTGAAGTAATTGGCTTCGATTAAGTTCACGAGATTTGTAAACTACTAAGACATAAATAACCATTCTCAGTTTTTAGCGATAGTGATAAAACTTTACGAAAAAATTGAAATTAATGCTAGGAGTGATTTAGGCTTTACTTTATCCGAAAATCTTGAAGGTTAAAAAAAAATGAATATAGTATGTGAGGGTAATATGGTCATTCGGTTTATGTAGTCACTGTCTTATAACGCATAAACTACAGCTTTGCTTGCATAGATGGCGCTGTGATACGATAGCTCTTCAACAGTCAATGAAATATTAAGCGATTCAAAAGGGCGCCGCTTCATCGACGCCATTTTGACAGTTGACGTTATAGTAAATATTTAGTCGATTTTTTTATTATGCAGTGTAGTTATTACTTATTTAGTTAATTTTTCGAAGTGTTCCTAATTATTGCCAAAGCTTGTTTGCAATTTTTTTATTAATATATTAGATATAACATACGACTTTGTGTTTTCGTCTCTGTCCTCCTCCTAGTTTTCGTTTTATGGTGCGGCAAAGCGTAAGGTGACCAAATTATCCTCACGTACCATAATTCATAAAATAAATGGCTTTCCAAATCCAAAAAAAAATTAAATTAATAGATCCTATCCAGGTGAAGTCGGAGCGGATCGCTGATATAGAATAAAATATGATATTAATTTATTTGGATTATTGAATGAATGAATGATCTGGGGGCACGGCAGTGCCCCCGTCAAGTCGAGCAAAAAAGCGGCACGGCCGTACTTTACTTTTCTCGAAGCAATTCAGGCCATTTTCGACCCTCTATAATTTCGTAGAGGATAAAACTAGAAGCCTGAATTTTCAGTTACCGAGTAGACATTGTATAATCATGATATAATTCAAATTTCATTCAATTTGAACCAGTAGTTTAAGAAGTATAACTAGTCAAAGTTTCTTAATTTTGTCACTCACTGACTGACCGATCATCAAAAGTCTAAGGCACTTCTAGCAGACATAGAAGCTTCAAATTCAGAACACAATTAGTGTTTAGTGTATAAATCAAGGAAAAACTAAAATACTTTTTAATTTCAGTCCAGTTTTCTAGATATACCAACTGCACAAATAACTTTGTAATCCTATATAAATATATAGAATTACAAAGTTACATTTGCAGTTAATGAATCAGTGTACTTGTATACGTATACTTGGTGTAGATAGGTACGTTGTTGGCATTCAGGAAGTAGAAGGTACTGGAAAGTAAAAAAGTAGACTATCTTATCTAAAAAAGAAATGAGATGCCACCAAAAACATAAACATCGCATCGCAAGAAAATACAATGTATCTCACAAGTAGTACATATTATATTAAATTAGATTGCTTAGTGCGATTGCCAAGTCAATCTTTATATTTAAAACATAAAAGATTTTTAACATTGATATGGTCACTATAAAATGTTATTAGGTTAGCTAATTATGTAATAACTTAAAACAGAAGGGCCCTTAAGTAGGGACTGAATAAATTAACCGACTTGGTATTACATGGATTTCACTACTTTTTGAGGTAGAAGAACTGAGTTGCGAGTCTTGGGTTTTTTACAAGTTATGTTTTTGATGGCATTATACTTTTATTATACACCACAAACAAATATACAGATAACAAAAAAAAAAAAAACAGATTATATGTACAATTTGGCGGCCTTTCGCTACATCTCTTCCAGGCAACCAAAAGTGTAAAGAAATAGAAAAATGAAAACTAGGTAGATGGTGCAATATTTGCATAAAATGTGGGTATTAAATAAGTGTTAACATAATCTTAACCGTTACGGCCTTAACTTAATAAATTAAAAGTTATACTATACTTAATAAATTAAAAGTCCAATGCTGACCAGAGAATCTTGCATGTTTTCTGAAAATATAATCTGGACAACCTTGCATTGCTATCTGTTCGTGAAATTTCATTATTGTTTCCGAAATGACGGTCAATATATTTAAAAGAAAACATGTGCTCAAATATAGAAACTCCTTCTTCTATGAGGTCGGTTAAATAAGAATAAGTACACCTTTTGAGTCATGTGTGTGAGCAAAAATAAATGAAAACCAAAAAGTAAAAATGTATTATTTTGAATAATTTACGTTTACTCGTAAGTCTATCCATTCTCGCATTCGATGGAAGCACTAAGAGATGCTGTGAGCCTACTTTAGTGACCTTCTTCAAGCTTTTTCGAATTACTGCATCATCGGGTTTCTTATTGACCGCGAATCTTGTCTTTGATTTGTGGATATCTTGGAACTGTATCGCAAATGACCCATCGTATTTACAGCTATTGTAGCCAAACATTTGTCTTTTCGTGTTTGTGTGCCGTGTAGTGGCGGTTAAGAATATCCACTACCCCATATCTTCCCGTGGGTGTCGTAAGAGGCGACAGAGGGAGACAGGCAGGAGATGGGCAGCAGCGTCTTCCTGATGACAACTGTGACGTAATAAAAAACTGCGGTTGCCAACCCGCTCGCCAAGCGTGGCAACTATGGCAAATACCCCCCAATGAACAAATACACAAACAGACGGCCCCCCAGTCCCCGGCGGCCCCGCTATTCCTGGCTACGGTGGCGACCATGGTAACGGCGGGGCAGGGGGTGCTAAGAATCTCCGGTGGAGGTTCGGTTGCCACCTACGACGACTCGACCTGGCAACATATAACGCACGCACCCTGAGGACTGACGAGAAGATACTGGAGCTGGAAGAAGAGGTAGACAAGTTGCGCTGGCATATTATTGGATTATCCGAGGTCCGAAGAGAGGGGGAGGACACGGCAATCCTCGAGTCCGGCAACTTGTTCTATCACCGGGAGGGCGACCATCTGTCCCAAGGAGGTGTCGGATTTATCGTCCACAAATCTCTCGTCAACAACGTTGTAAAGATTGGGAGTGTGTCGACGAGGGTCGCGTACCTGATACTCAGAATCACCAAACGGTATTCGCTGAAGGTCATTCAGGTTTACGCACCAACCTCGGCACATCCCGATGAGGAGGTGGAGGAAATGTATGAGGATATTTCCAGAGCCATACATTCCTCCAGAACCTACTACACGGTGTTGATGGGAGACTTCAACGCAAAACTGGGCACAAGAGAAAGCGGTGAGCTGAAGGTAGGGAAATTTGGAGTAGGGCAACGGAACCGAAGGGGCCAGCAGCTGGCCGACTTTATGGAGAAAGAGGGACTCTTTATGATGAACTCTTTCTTCCAGAAGCGGCCCCACAGGTAGTGGACCTGGTCGAGCCCCGACGGTTCGACAAAAAATGAGATTGACTTCATTATGACGACCAGACGCCAACTGTTCAGTGATGTCTCAGTGATCGCAAGGGTGAAAACTGGCAGCGATCACCGAATGGTTAGAGGCACACTGAACCTAAACGTTAAGTTGGAGAGGTCTCGTCTAATGAAGTCAACGCTCCGTCCCCCTCGTGCTCTAATCCAGAATCCCGAAACCTTTCAGCTCGAGTTACGTAACCGCTTCCAGTGCCTAGAAGATTGCAATGCAGTGGACGATATGAACGACAAGCTCGTGGAAACTGTCCATGCGGTCGGAGCTAAGTTCTGTAAGACCCGCCGCAGAAGAACACAAAAACTCTCCGATCACACTCTTAATCTCATGGCTGTTAGACGGGAGATGAGGCTGCAATCGTCAACAGATTTGACAGCATACAGGCAACTGAACAGACAGATCTCCAAATGCATACGGCGAGACTTACGCAACTTTAATACTTCTCGTATTAAAGAAGCGATCGAGCGGAACCAGGGCTCCAAAGTCTTTGCCAGAGATCTGTCTGCCAGAAAGAGCCAACTGTCAAGGCTGAAGACTGAGTGTGGCAACATCGTTTCCGGGACACCTGAGATTTTGAGTGAGATTGAGAGGTTCTATGGGCAGCTGTACACATCATCGTTGGAGCCACACGCAAGTGTGAGTAACGATCCAAGAGCAAGTCTTATCCGACACTATTCCGATGATATCCCGGACGTCAGTCTAAGCGAGATTAGAATGGCTCTCCAGCACCTTAAAAACGGCAGGGCCCCAGGCGAGGATGGAATTACAGCGGAGCTTCTGAAAGCGGGTGGAACACCGGTACTTGAAGTCCTTCAGAAGCTCTTCAATTCCGTCCTCCATGGTGGCACTACTCCAGAGGCGTGGAGCAGAAGTGCGGTGGTCTTGTTCTTTAAGAAAGGCGACAACGCTCTCTTAAAGAACTACAGACCGATTTCCCTTCTGAGCCGCGTCTACGTGCTGTTTTCGAGAGTCATTACGAATCGTCTCGCACGCAGACTTGACGACTTCCAGCCTCCCGAACAAGCCGGTTTCCGAAAAGGCTTCAGTACCATAGACCACATACATACCCTGCGGCAGATTGTACAGAAGACTGAAGAGTACAATCTGCCACTTTGCCTGGCGTATGTGGACTATGAGAAAGCCTTTGATTCCGTCGAAATTTGGGCGGTGCTACAGTCCCTTCAGCGGTGCCAAGTTGACTGTCGGTATATCGAAGTGCTGAAGTGTTTGTACAGTAGGGCTACGATGGCTATCCGAGTACAGAACCAGAGCTCGAAACCTATCCAACTGCAGAGAGGTGTAAGACAGGGTGACGTTATATCCCCCGAAACTCTTCACCGCTGCATTGGAAGACGTTTTCAAGCTACTGGACTGGAAAGGATACGGTATTGACATCAATGGCGAGTACATCACTCACCTTCGATTTGCCGACGATATAGTCCTTATGGCAGAATCGCTGGAGGACTTAAGCACTATGCTCAATGACCTCAATAGTGCCTCCCAACGGATAGGTCTTAAGATGAACATGGACAAAACAAAGATCATGTTCAATGTCCATGTCACACCTATGCCGGTAGTTGTTGGGAGCACTATGCTCGAAGTTGTTGACGAATACGTTTACCTGGGACAAATAGTCCGACTAGGTAAGTCCAACTTCGACCGAGAGGTCAATCGACGGATTCAACTCGGCTGGGCAGCGTTCGGGAAATTACGGCATATCTTTTCGTCAGGTATACCTCAATCTCTAAAAACTAGATTGTACAACCAGTGCGTGTTGCCAGTGATGACTTACGGATCTGAGACGTGGTCCTTCACTGCTGGCCGTATGAGGACGCTTAAGGTCGCTCAGCGAGCTATGGAGAGGGCTATGCTCGGAGTTTCTCTGCGTGATAGACTCAGAAATGAGGATATCCGCAGTAAAACCAGAGTGACCGACATAGCCCAACGGATTAGTAAGCTGAAGTGGCAATGGGCCGGCCATATAGCTCGAAGAACCGATAACCGATGGGGAAGAAAGGTTCTCGAGTGGCAGCCTCGTACCGGTAGGCGTAGTGTAGGGCGACCCCCCACTAGATGGAGTGACGACCTGGTAAGACATGCAGGAAGTCGATGGATGCAGGTGGCTCAGGACCGTGCTTTGTGGCATTACTTGGGGGAGGCCTATGTTCAGCAGTGGACTTGTGAAGGGCTGTAATGATGATGATGATGATGATTTGTCTTTTCGTATGGCAGAGTGCAGCTTGATCTTGGTGAATCCTTATCGTACTAACATTCGTTGTAGACCGTCGCTGCAGCTTTGTATAGATGACATGGGTCGGCTTGACCGGGTAGGATCACTCTCTTAGAGAATACCGGCGTGAAACAGTAGAATAATGTTTCGTATGATGAGCGTAGAGTACCTCAGATCCTTTTTACTGGTAAATAAGCATACTATCTTAGTCTTTAGGGTTGAGAACGTATCTGCATTTTGATTCTTAATCGAGAATAGATGTAGATGTCTGTGGGCCACACTTCCCATCGGGTGGAATTTTTGACCCTTTTTATGATGTAGAAAAGAAGGATCTTATTTCGAAAAACTTAAACATACTACTTGTGTGGTTAAATAACGAGACTGAAAATGGCGTCGCCTCTATTTATCTCTAGCTCGCACTCTGTCGCTATCTATACCCACACCCACCAGTAGAGACTACAAAAAACATATGTTACGATATGCGTTTTTCGTACGTGCTATAACTTCAGTCCGACTTGTTATTAGCATAAATGAGTTTTGCAAATTTATGACCTAGTCACGTTCTTTGAGTTTTTACATAACTACTGTTGATTTTGTTAATACTTTTGTTAAATCGCTCTTATTGTTTTTGACTAATATTTATTGTAAAGCGTGGTTGTTATTTCGTTTTTGTTGACTATTTCGTTATTTGTATTTACGCGGGAAAGTACTACATAGTGCTATATTGTATCCGCTATTTGATATTCGTTTTTTCAAGCGTTGTCCGTTCTTAGGGTTCCGTACCCAAAGTGTGCCCGTATCGTACCGTTACATCCTATTAAAGTCCACTATCTCCCATAGATTGCCTCATGTGGGGGGGTGGGGGGAGGGCAACCGCAGATTATTTTTTATTTTAGTCGTTATAAGGAAGACACTGCTGCCCGTCTCCGGATTTGTTTCTCTCTGTCTCCTCTTACTACACCTACGTGGTGATATGGAGTAGTAGATATTCTTAAAACGCCACTAGCCGGCGGAGTGCCCATCGGAACCTTATTACTGAGTCTATCCGCCACTTTATCGCAAAACTGTTAATTTTTAACTATTAGTTACTATAATGGTCACTTAAATCGCAAATAATGTAATGAATATAAAGTTAAAACCCAAGTGGGTCTTTATATAAGAAATCTCGAGAAAAGGTAATTTTTCAACTATTTTTGTTCGTCTTCATCTTGTATCTTAAAAATGGAAATGCCATCATTTAATCTATCTATTTTTTTCTAATTATCACTATAAAAATACTACATACTTTGTACTTGGTGGCACGGAACCCGAGGAGACAGATTTTTTGCATCCAGGTTCAGAAAACGGATTTTTGAAGGGTGCTGAGTTAATTTTTAAGGCCAAAACCAAAAAAGGCCATTAGAGTTCTCAGACGATTCTGGTGACTATACATTAAAAAAATGTCTATAGAGTTTCTTGCCTGTCTGTCCTATTTGAAATATTTTCTTAACTAATTTAAATTAATATAAACTTACTTTAAGAAATACATTGTTTTATTCTATAGTCTTTGTGAATAATTTACTAATCTATACTTGCAAATAATTCAATTTTATCCAAGCAAAGCCAGCGTGGGTCACTGGTTATAAATGTTATTTTAAAATTAATGTGTCTATTTGTGTATATTCTATTTAAATATTTTCCAATTAATAGAAAATTACCAATTAACCCTTTGCAACCTATATAATATATACTACCTAACATTATAAATAACATAATAACGGTATGCCGTTATTAGCGAGTTTTCGTTATTTTTATTGTGCATGTTGACGGTACGGGCTCGATGAGACGACATATATAATCCCATTTTTTATCCGTACGTGCTATACAAGGGATTATTATTCTAAAAAAGCCGTTTTGATAATTATTTCTTATATTACCGTGAACACTAAACATTGATTAAAACCACTTTTTTGGATTTAATCGCATTTAACTTATTTGATTGTTAATTCCCGACGTTTCGGGTACTTACCAGCACCCATGGTCACGGAGTACCTTCAGCTTTATTATTATTTATGGTCCGATCTACGCAGAATGAACTTACTGTGTCTTTATGTTCCCAAGCATACCAAAATCCATAAAAGTGGTTTTAATCAAAGCCGTTTTTTACTTTAAATTTAAATGTGCGCAAGTAATATCTAAAGAAAATAGCATAGCGAGACGGCAAGTGATCGCAGACTCTAAGCCGGCCATACTATATTAATCCGCGAACGAGCCACCTCACTTAAAATACATTACATCAACTTATAGCAGTCGTGCACCGCTTCCTAATGCCGAATCAATTTACCCGCCTTGCTCTATGATCGCCCATCGTGCTTTTTTATTCATTTTCATTTTATAACTTGTTTTTTTTTCATCCATCGAGATCAAAGCACAGACAAAACACCCCTGACACCTAAAAAAGTCAGCTAACAATTTTCTTCTTTAATGTTGCATTATTTATGACAGTTTGTATTAGTTATTATTAATATCATTTTATGTAAGATTTTTCAGTTCTCTTTCTATTCATCTTCTGATTTTCATGATCAGAAATTGCGTTTACGACGACTAGACCAATGCCAATGAAGGAGACAAGCTTGATTGAACACCAGCTTGCATAGAACACCAGTATAATAGCAAATCAATGCCTCTGTGTTTCATATATATTGTTACGTGGTAGACATGCTGCAGTTATATTACTTTTGCCGCACGAATGGATCGACTCGGCCGGGGTAGGACCACGCTCTCACAGAATACCCGCGTAAAATAGCTTAATGTTGCTGTGTTTGGTATGGTGAGAAACGGAGATCCGTTTTACTGGAAACGAGGCGTTCGATCTTAGTCGACGTAGACGGCATATTATATAATCGGTTTTATTTTTATTTTTGTTTAATTTTTGTCTAAAGAACTCAGTGTTAGTAAAATTTGGAATATTGGTACCTAATATATTTTATATAAAATAACGGTAAAGTGAAAAGAGTACAAAATAAACCATATCTGCTTAATTGAATCTGAAAATGTAATTCATAAAATATTTTGAAATTCCGTTTTCAAACCGATTGCTTCTGAAGCATAGAGTTTTTATCGTGGTAGCCCATCATTATAGTTGTATCAAGGATGCAACATAAATACATCGATGGAGCATTGATTGACCAGAAAGGGAGCTAATTCTATTTTTTTAAAACGCGATAATCATGTACAATACATAAATTCTTGATATCGTAGGGTTAATATTAAATTGTGAAAGGACCTTATAATACGGACGTTGATTATGGTATTTTTGCTTAGTATTATTACGATACTACGTACTACAAACTACGAAATAATGGTACAATTAGGATAATTATGCTACGAAATCCGACCCTGGTTACGTCGTGTTTTGATATGACGTTTGTATTATGACAGATGCGCTACTTTTTGTTGTATGAAAAAGTTATGAGCAAAATATTTAGGTGGGCCTATCCTTCCTTTTGAAATCATTGGGCATTAATTGGTTATTATACTATTAAAGAGTACATGATTGATAATAACTCCTGGGATTGAAGTGATCGCTACGACGCCGTATATAAATGTTTTCATATTTAATTCTACAATTATTCCCAGGACATAGGGTTTTTCGAACTAGTGGTAGAAGTATAAATGAATTTCAATGAGTATTCTCGTAATCTATCTTCATATATAAAAATAAATGTTTGTTTGTCCGTATTTTATGCGTAGCCGTACCGTTAACGAGATTGCGGTAAAACTTTGTCAACTTATTGCTTGCACTTGCGCGAAGGTTATAGGCATAGTACAATCAACTTAAATTATGTATGCGTATCGTACTGAAAAATTTATTTGAAAGTTATATATCATTCAAGTTTAGTGAATATATCATCACTCCTAATTAAACAATATAAATCTTCCATTTTTAAAAAAGATATTTCTTTATCTTCTTTATTTATACATATTCCTTCTGCGGCAGCAACGCGCTGAGTACTAGCTGGTATTGAATTAAAAAAAAAAAACTATTCAGTACTTTTAATTCTTAAGGAACCCTGGTGTCCACTTATTGTGCTTTTGCTACTGTGAGCTGTGTGCTTGTCACACTTGCTTCTATTAAAAAAAAAAAAAAAACTACACCTTCATTTTGATTAAAACTAATTTTACGTATTTTATTGCGTTTAATTTTACTTTTAATTGTTTTTAATTCACGTCGGGAATTGAAAATAAAAATAATTAAAAGTAAAATTATACGCGATAAAATCCGTAAAAGTAGTTTTAGTCAATTTGTAGTGTTCGCGTAAATATAAGAAATCATTATGTACACCTTCATTATTCATTCTTGAGTTACGACCTACGGGTACAGTAAAATGAATTTTCTTTCAACGTCCATCAGTGACCTACAGTTTACCTTCTCGTTGTGTAACCACAAGTGTAAAACAAACAACACTAGACAAGTGAAGCAAATGGCTAGAAAGGGCCATCAAATTTATAGCTGTGAAACCCTTCGTTTGGAATTAGTTTTTGTGCGTCACACCGTTAACTGCTGGGCCGCGCCATCTTCCGTTGGTTTCGCCAGACGGGTAGGCGGTTTTACTGTGTGGCCATGAAACAAACGGTTGACTTCAGCTTCATAATATAAGGTGGGTGTAGATAACCATAGCCCTTTTGTGTAGTTTAAATGTAGATTTCTATAGGCCACAACACTCACTTACCGTCAGGTGAATTGTGTACTTGTTTATCACCCTTATTCTGTAAAAAAATTATTACTAGTTGGTAGGACTCTTCTTTTGCCTGTTAGTCTATGGACACCTGGAGCTAACTGAAAACATAGAAGGCTACAGGCGACAACCCAGCAGGTAATTACTTTACTTATATTATATTATATGTTCTATGTGAAATAGAAAGTAAGATATTATTAAATTGTAATTTTGTTATTGTTTGTAATGTAAGAAATGAATGCAAGCAGGAATCGTCAAAACTATTTATTCCACATATGTAAATTAGTGAAGCTGTCAGAAAAATAAAAGGAAAATTTTGTCAACACAAAAATTGAATTTGGAACTGTAAACAAATCGTCAATTCCGGATAATTCTTGAATGAATGTTTGTAGATATAAATAAAATTGCTGTGTCTGTCTATAATATCAAAATAGCTGCCTTAAATTAGTTAACCTAAGGGGTTATTTGAATTAAAACATGTATAACCATATAAAATCTTTGTCTGCCAGTCTGCCTGCCCGGGCTAATCTTCGGAGAGGCTTAACCGATTGTAATGAAAGTTTACGAACAGATAAAAAGCAATACCAAGAGTGATCTAGGCTAGATAGACCTACTTTTACCAAAAAAATTTGAACATTAAAAAAATTAATAAAATTAATGGTCTTCAAATATCTTCAATCAAAAATTCCTGTCCTATCCGTGCAAAGCTGGGGCAAGTCGCTAGTGTTAAATATAAGTTGACGAACACGTTGATTATTTGCCAGGAAACTATATTCGGATAATTTAACAAGAGTTCTAAAGAGTTAATCAAAGGTTGCAGTACTATAATATAATATGTATTTTTTAAATATCTACGTAGATAGGTATGTTCAGATAATAAATAGACATAAATAAATACAATTTCTGATCCCATATATGTACATCTTGTAATATGTTAAAAATGCCGTTACAGGCAAAATAATTACGCTGAACACATTTACCTTTATAAAATATGAAAAATCAAAAACATATTTGTACAAAGCTATTTACAGCTAGTTTCGTGGCCCCATCAGAGGACAAAATTTATAATAGTTTGAAGGAGCGTCCCCAGTCGCAATTGTTTGTGACCTCTGCATTGCTAATGCTTTAATAGGCGACCTGTGTCGCTACAAAATTTGACATATTCATTGCTCGCAAACTGTCGACGGCGGTTGTATTAAATTTATTGTTTTAATTAAAATTCACATCGCAAGATAGTTTTGGTTCCGCTTTACATGCTATCTCATTTATTAAAACAGGCCCGCGTTAAATAACATGATTTACGCGCGTAAATAAGAATGTGTATTTGTCGTTTAGTTCAGTTTTGGATAGATTTTATTTATTTATCCCTACTTTTACGGTCTATAAAAAGTTCACTCCTGAACACAGGAAGCCCCTATAGATTGCTTAGTAGGGGGGATATTTGCCATAGTTGCCACGCTTGGCGGGCGGGTTGGCAACCGCAATTTTATTTTAATTTTTACTTTTTTATAAGGAAGACACTGCTGCCCATCTCCTGGTTTTTTCGCCTCTGTCACTTCTTCCTTGAATTATTATTACATTCCATGTTACAAAAGAAGCTTTAATGCATTTTGAGCATTGTGTATCAGTCTACCCATGGAGTGATGAGAATTTAAAGTAGATGTAGCAATATACAAAACTAAAAATAATATTTTATTATAAACAAAATAACGACAACTGATGGGGAAGAAAGATTCTAGAGTGTTAACTGTGTATGATTAAAGTATTGATTTGATTGTTTGATTTAACGGAGGGTAGATGTAGATATCTATGGACCACAGCAGTTATCATCAGATGGACTGTGTGTTTGTTTGTCACTCTTAATCTATAGAAAACCGAAACAAAACTGAAGTGCTGATTCAGACTAATTCAATGAGCTGTCAGAAGTGGCACTAGTTTCGTCGCAATGACGCGCTATTAGACACAGTAATTAGAAGTGTGACGTTTGAGTGCCACTGGGCTGGAAAAAAATCACGCCGGCAAATGACTGTCTGGCTGCCGTGAAACGATGACGTCTAAAATTAAAACAGCTAGATTACAGATTACTGTTTCCGTATATAGCAAATATAATATTACATTTCACAGCGCTATATATAGCGTGTTTATAAGAGAAGGAAAGAAAAAAGATGTTTCAATATGCTTTTTTATATAGAATAAAGGTAACAAGCGAGTACATCGTTCACCTGATTGTAGGTGGAAGCTTCACTGCTAGCCATATGAGGACGTGTATGATCGCTCAGTGACCTATGTGATCGTTTATGATCGCTCAGTGGCTATGCTCGGGGTTTCTCTGCGAGATAAACTTAGAAATGAGGATATCCGCAATAGAACCATAGTAACTGACATAGCCCAACGGATTAGTAAGCTGAAGTGGCAACGGGCCGGTCATATAGCTTGAAACCGACAACCGATGGAGAAACGAATTACAAGAACAAAATGCAAAATATAACAGTGAAGCGGGAACGGAGCAAAAAAGTATCATCATGACCACTACAGCGCTTCACAGGCCCAATGCTGAACATGGGCCTCCCCCAGTGAATGTCACAAAGCACGGTCTGAGCCACCTATGTTTATTGAATTAATTTTCTTTTTATAGAATATGGATGGCAAACGAGCACACAGTCCACCGGATGGTAATTGGATACTGTGGCACGTAGACTATGGCACATAGACATCAAAATGCAGATGCGTTGTTACCCCTGAGGGAATGCTTCGTTTCCAGTAAAAAGGGTACCTGGTTCTCTACACTCACCAAACGACACACTATTTATCTAGATAATGTATTTATCTGCTATTTTACGCTGGTATTCTGTGAGAGCCCAGTTGGAGTCGACCCATTCGTGCTGTAACCATATTATAGCTGCAGCGTGACTCTACCACTTAATTTTTTTTATTATATTTACATTATATATTTATAGACATATAAATATAATTAATCATGCAAATTGTGAACAATTACTACGAAAAATATGGATATATAACAAGAGGGCTTTTGACACGCTGGCTGCTTCTTTAATGAACGTGAAAAAGCAAACAAAAATTAACGACGTAATGAACAGGGGGACATTACCGAATAAAACTGAGCAATGAACGTTGCATTGTTGTTTGGGTAATGATCGTTCGACGTAAGCTCGTAATGTATCAACGTGTCGTAATTAATCAATCAGTCGCCCAATCCCGATGGATTGCTGGTACGCTCCGTGCCCAATCACAGGAAAACGCATCGATTTGAATATTTCGATATGAAGCCGCAAATTGTTCGATAATATGACCAAAAAGACGTATAAAATAATTAATATGATAGTGATTTCTTACAATATGCGAATTATATGTATATATATATAACATGGATTAAAACTAGTTTAATGGAATTTATAGCGTTTTATTTGATCTTTTTTAATTCTCGATATTTCCATCCATGGTCACAGGGGGACTGAGGTATTGCCATATGATATGTTTTGTTTTACACGTAGCAGAGACACGCTGCAGCTTTATTACAGTTGTAGGATTAAATCGGTTCGACCTAGTGAAGTACTACTCCCTCACAGAATACCAGCGTAAAATAGCAGATTAATGCTGCTGTGTTTCGTATGGTGAGTGTAGAGAACCGGTAACCCTTTTGGAAACCGGGCATTCCCCAGGAGTGACAACGAATCTGCATTTTGATTCTTAAAATTGAGGATAAATGTAGATTTTTTTGTGCTACAGGTATGACATAAGCAAACTGTTTTGTTTCAAATATGTGGTAAGAAAACGAAGACACTGGCCTAGGGTTTGGTTGTGAACTGTTTCAAGTACAATTAATTATAAAATTAATTGCACTTGAAAACGAACTTCAAGGAAAGAGTGAACAAACTTTTGATAAGCTAAGTTAATGCACTTTACTATCTTTAAGTCAACTATTAAATGACACTTATCATTAGATATATTATATATTCAACCTACTTAAAAAGTAAAAAAAAACCAAATGAATGTTTGATTGAAGTTATTAGTTACGTATACGTGGTAGAGCCACGCTGAAGCTATATTATAGTTATAGCATGAATGGATCAGCTCGACCGGAAAAAGACCACGCTCTCACAGAATACCAGCGTAAAATAGCAGCTGAATACTGCTGAGTTTCGTATGGAGAGTGTAGAGAACCGGAGACCCTTTTTTATTGAAAACGAGGCATTCCACCGTAGTCCTCAGGGGTGACAACGCACATGCGTTTTGATTATTAATCCAGGGTAAATGTAGATGTCTATGGACCACAGCATCCACTTACAATCAGACTGTGTGCTCATTTGCCACCCTTATTCTACTAAAAAAACTTACTACACGTAAGTATTCCTGCGCTACGTCAAGTATTTTATGGCAACAAGATTCCTGTTTAATTAAAAAGTACTCAAATGGAAGCTTTATTTCTAGTTTAACATCTCAGATGAACGTAAATGAGTCTGTAAAGTTACTCGTTCAACATTTACTCGACTATACTCGAGCAAAATTGAAGGACAGTGTGGTCAAGTACTTTAGGCAGAGAGAGTTTTGCATAAGATTTATAAGTAACAAACACACAGTTCACATGATGGCTAGCTATCCTCTGATTCTTCCGGGCCCCAGCAAAGAACTAGCAACGAAGTCTACATATTCGTTGTCTACTTGGACCTATTCCTTACAGGCACGTGGCTGTACATACGTGCGAGAGGTATAGCTGCAGCACGAATGGGTCGGCTCAACTCGATAAGGGTGACAAACGAGCGCACAGTATACCTGTTGGTACACTTAAAACTGATGCTTTGGCCCATAGACATCTACATTTAACCTCGATTAGGAATCAAAATGCAGATGCGATGTCACCCTTGAGGACTAAGATTGAACGCCTCGATTCCAGTAAAATGGAACTCCGGTTCTCTACACTCACCATACGAAACACAGCAGCATTAAGCTGCTATTTTGCGCTGGTATTCTTGGAGAGCGTGGTCCTTCCCTGTTCGAGCCGACCCATTCATGCTACAACCATAATAGCTGCAGCGTGGCTTTACCACGTAAAATATTTCAAGGTTCACGCTCTCACAGAAAACCGTGAGTGCTTATGGTGAATGCATAGAACCGGAGATCCTTTTTTTAGATATCTACAATGTCATCCCTTAGGAGGCATCGTTGATGGAGACGTCTATGGGACACAGTATTTACTTACCATCAGGTGGACTGAGTGCGCGTTTATCTGACTCATTAAAAAAGGCACAGCCTGTTATATACTGGCTCTGGATACCCTTTCGACCAGAACACAGCAATCCAAGAACAGCTGATCGGCGGTAGAAATATAAAAGAGGCTGGTACCTATCCAGACAGAATCCTTAGCTGAAAATAAGTCGTACCAGCGAGTGATATATAGATAAATTGTTTTGTTAATAAGTAACAGCATATATTCGTTCTACTGCTGCATGGCGTCCTTACATTTCTAAGAGGGTTATATCAAAGAAGAGTCTACCATTCTGTCACAAGTTCATACTTCTATTACAATCTAAAGAAGAACACTTCTAATAACACCTTACAGACCGAATTTTGGTCACGGTGGCCAAATTAAACGGATATGGCGGCACAGACATCGCGTCAAAATTCACGATACCATCCTCACCATCTGGATACTTGTCGGTCCACTACTGTGCATTTTACTAGGAGTTTTCTTGATTGTACAACTTCTCTATGGAATTGTTTACCACCGGCGACTTTTCCGGACTGATAAGACTTAGGAACCTTCAAGAAAAGAGCTTACTCCTTTCTAAAAGGCCGGCAATGTAGCTGCAATTCCCCTATCGATGCACTTGTTCATGGGCGACGGCAGTCACTTACCATCAGATGAGCCGCATACTCGTTTGCCTTTTCTTCTATAAAAAAAATACTAGGCATCTGCGATCAACAGGATTGAGTACACGAGTGTTCAGCCAAACACGTATGAACTCACTATTTCCTTAATATCATAGTCTGACGGGACCTTAATCTGGAGATCAGGTGCAAGAGGTTCTGAATTCTGGCTGCTAATAATAATTTTTGACAAAAAAACCAATTACTGATTTTGGTCCGAACTGGCATTCCACCATTCACCAGCAAGGTAGACACTTTTTTACTATCCACCAATTTGCACGACCGCCACTACAGTTAATATAATTTTAGGCCATGAATTACACTTATATTTTAAATTCCGCTTCCTAACAATAGTTAAGAAGGTGACAGCGATAGAACCGAGTAGATTGCACTATTAGGAGTCTAGACATTCGATTGGCAAAACGTAGGGAAAACTGAAAACGTTTGTACCTACCTATAGGGACCAAGACACAAGACCGTTGTAACAAATTCAACCTTTATAAATTCAGCGTAAGAAAACAGTCCGATCGAATTGCCCGCGAAATAAATGCGGTGATGAAAAAAATCGTATATCTTCTAACAACCGTTAGTCAAGCGATAAGAGGAGTCGTCCTGGGCGTATTCAAATTTTCTCGTTTCCATTTTGTCAGGGCCTAAAATAGTAAGGTCGTGTGAACCGACAACGAAAACGGCGGAATTACAATGATTTTACATTATTTTTTTCAATTTATTACAGCCATTATCTACATTTAAATAAAAGAAAATCTTTTCTATTCTATATAGTAGAGGTGGATTTCCTGCTTCAAATTACAATATAATTTGTAGGTAATAGAAACACTTGTACCTAGCGTGATTCGAACACTTAGCTTCACAGTCAAATAATTATAAAATAATTAAATAATTAAAAAGCCACTACGTTGCTGAGTAGTCGAAATGGTGCTTTTATTAAGTAATAATAAAATTGCAGATGTCTCTTTAATATCGTTGATAAATTAATTAATCTAAATACACAAAATTATTTTTCTAGAATAAGTGAAGTGAAAAACAGTCCACTTGATGTTAATTGGATTGGATTGAAAGATCCTATCCATACTGACCTGACGTCCGAGAGAAATTATTTACAATTATTGTTCTTTAAATTATAATAAAAATGATTCTTTTTCATAGAATAAGGGTGATAAACGAACACACAGTCCACCTGATTGTAAGTGGATGTTGTGGCCCATAAACATTCACATTTATCCTCAAATTAAAATCAAAATTCAGATGCCATATCACCCCTGAGCATTTTACTTAGTCCTCAGGGGTGACAACGCAGTTTGATTCTTAATCGAGTGTAGATGTAGATGTCTATGGGCTATATATAAAGAAACCAGCTATTTCAGTATTAAGTATTGGAGTCGGACATCAATTTTTTCAGATGAAAAATTTCCTTTTTAAGGATTATTTCATGTGAAAGTAATGATTCTTTGCGTAATAATTTTGTGATAATGCTATGGGAATTCCACTCCTCCCCTCTATGCAAAATACGAGTTATCGCTGGGTATTAATCATTGCCCGTGTCGGTGTGACGTTGTACCATAGTGATTTTATTCAAATTTCTCCCTTAATTATTATTCATATAAGAACGATTATGTTATTTTTCTATATTTTATGCGATATATAATTTCGATGGATTCCAATTTCAAATTTGGCTCCATCATTGCATTTATTTGTAATTCTCTCCGGTCTTCGTTAGTGCTATATTAATTTATTATTATTACATTTATGTGAGGTATTTTTAAATTTTATTGATATTTGAATAATAATTCACGAAATTAGTTACTAAAATATTTTGTTAAACAATTGGAGACATAAACATGATATGCAGTAGTTGATAGAATATCCGACACTACACGGTTTTTATACAATTTCTTTTAAGTTTTTTATCTATGAAGGTACGGAGAAGATGTATACGTTTAGGTGGGAGGTTGTTTGTATGTGTTGTTGTAATCGGTTTGACGGATTTAGATACGGATTTCCGTAAAGGGTTTGTGATTCATCGGCGGTGGTTCTCACATAGGGGCGTTGTAATAAAAACGTTTCATTCGTCAAATGATTTTCTTATGGGACAGGGTGACAAACGAGCAGGCGGTCCAGCTGATGGTACGTGGTTGCTGTAGTCGATAGACATCTACATCTATCCTCGATTACGAATCAAAATGAATATGCGTTGTCACGCGTGAGGAATAAGATGAAATGTCTCGTTTCCAGTATAAAGGGTCTCCGGTTCTCTACACTCACCATACGAAACACAGCAGCATTAAGCTACTATTTTACGCTGTTATTCTGCGAGAGCGTGGTCCTTCCCCGGTCGAGCCGACCCATTCGTGCTACAACTATACTACTTATATAGCTGCAACATGGCTCTACAACGTGTAAATACATATGAATCGACATAATAAAATTTTAGCGCATTTTGTTACGTCGATTCTTGTGTCTATTTGTATATAATTTGTACAAAATGTGAAGTCTTAAAATAATCAAAATAATGATAATTTAGGTAAGTTTTTGCACAAATTTTATAAACGATGCAGAAAACATTTATTATTGTATCTATCAGCCCATACACTTGTGGTACAGGTATAACCTAGTTCAGGTACCTGTGATATATATATATATATATATATATATATATATATATATATATATATATATATATATATATATATAAAGCCCCGGGTTGCCGGGGTTGAATAATTATTTATAGACGTATAATATATTTCAGATTTAGCTTAGTAGGTATAATTTATTTTAAAATTTCTTTATATTATACTACATATTTGTTCTATTTTTCTGCGGCTTAAATTTAAATTGATTCTCCGCATTTCCTGACCTAGATACCAACATATCCTTGAGTAATAAAATCTTCCTTTAAGTCAAATCAAGTTGGGATTTATTTGTTGATGGTGATGGCGAAATTGGAAAGGTAAATCTGTCGGGATCATGGGAATGCGGGGAATATGAGGTAATTGACCTGCCGCTGCGCTGGTTTTATAAGAATTATGCTCGTAATTGCATTATTACGTAGCGATTTTAAATGGAGTCTATTTCCATTGCACATATTAGGCGGATTAAGGTTTCGCAATAAAATTATTGGAATATGTAATACCGACTTTAATTTTTAGGGTATGAGAGGGAAGACCTAAAGGGTTAAGTGAGTTAAGGAATTTCTGTGGGTAATGCACGGCGTCCTCTGTATCTAATACGGTATCTACGGATTTATATATTTTCTGATAACTTGGTATTTTTTCTAATATTTGTTCATTGATATGATCAACAGAAGAATTTCTTGGCGAAACAGTTGCCCTCTCGCTTCTTTTTAAGAAATATTCTCAATTCCTGGGTAAACATTCATAATCAAAACATTGAGACTTGAGATAGACTTTCCTAACTCATCTATTTTAATAGGGCCATCTTCTTCTGGTATTTTTCCATCACCTACACCTACTCGCAAAATGCGATCACCTACTAAGTGGGCTCTCATGTTTGTTTTTAAAGTGATTGATTGTACAGAGCTCCATAAAGGAGAAGCCTTTTAGGGGGCTTTAAGTATAATCTGCACGTGATCCTCTAGGCACAACAGGAACTGGCTTAGTAGCTTGGCTTGATCACCCGCGGTGAACAAAAAGGAACCCACATGGCTGGCCCGAGGTAAAGGGCCGGCCCGAGGTGGCCACTCCAAGTGGGCTTGGCAAGCCCACTTCTGATGTATGCTGATGGACTGCGGCGAGGGGGGTGTCCTCTCCCCCTACCGCTGCAGCCCAGGTGGAGTCGCGGAGGAAGAGGAGTGTTGGTATAGCGATGCGTCACTCGCTCTATCCTCCGCGACTTAAACGGGGCCGCACCGCTGATGTTTGTGGGGCTGCGGGGGGGAGAAGAGTGTCGATATTGTGAGGTGCCGCTTTCCCTACCCTCCGCAGCCGAATCTTGGTGAGCGGCGGAGCCATAGACCAGATCTGCCGCTAGGGTTAGGAAGGCTAGTGCTTCTGAATGCTCGTTTTTCCTGGCCCCATGGCCTTTGCGCGTCGGATACGGGGGCATCCGTTACGTGGGTGTAGTTGGAGGCCGTGGAGGAAGGCGCGCCATGTGCTCTGGTGCGCCTTACCTGAGAAGGAGAAGGGGAGGAGTATTCCTCTTCCGAAAAGACGCCGCCATGGGGCGGCTGGTGCTGGTGGGTGGGGCCGCTGGTGTGTGCGAAAGCGTTCCCGTGGCCCTGCCAATATGCGACGAAGGTGGAACATCATGGGGTCTAGTCGAGTCCAACATAACCCGTCCTTGCCCCCGCGAGACGGATATGCGTAGGCTTTTCCCCGGGTTAAAAAAGGCACAACAGGAAGAGTTTGACGAAAGTCACTTGCTAAAACGAAAGTGACACCTCTCATAATTTTATCTGAACCTCTTAGGTCTTTTAGAGTTTTGTCCACAGCTTCTATATGTAAGCAGTGGCTCATCGTACATTCGTCCCATATTATGAGACAGACATCTTGAAGAAGTTTGCCCAGCGGCCCATTTTTTCGTATGGAACATACGGATTTTTTCTGAAGGGAGACACTCAAAGGCAGTTTAAAATGTGGAATGGACAGTTTTTCCACCACTAAGTAAAGTCACGTCTATACCGGAAGAAGCCACCGCAAGAGACAGTTTGCCTCTTAATCGAATTTTGGCCAGTATTAAATTTATTAGGTAATTTTTTACAGTTCTGCCGGGTGCATCGATAAAAAATTATTTTCCTTCTTTTTTTTTCAACGCTATTTATTATGGCGTCGTAAGCGTGTCGATGATCGGGTACTAAACTTGGTAGTAGTCCTCAGGGGTGACCACGCACATGCGTTTTGATTATTAATCCAGGATAAATGTAGATGTCTATAGACCACAGCATCCACTTACAATCAGACTGTGTGCTCATTTGCCACACTTATTCTACTAAAAAAACTTACTACTCGTAAATATTCTTGCGCTACGTCAAGTATTTTATGGCAACAAGATTCCCGTTTAAGTAAAAAGTACTGAAATGGAAGCTTTATTTCTAGTTCAACATCTCAGATGAACGTAAATGAGTCTGTAAAGTTACTCGTTCAACATTTACTCGACTCTACTCCAGCAAAACTGAAGGACAGTGTGGTCAAGTACTTTAGGCAGAGAGAGTTTTGCATAAGATTTATAAGTAAAAAACACACAGTTCACATTATGGCTTACTATCCTCTGATTCTTCCAGGCCCAAGCAAAGAACTAGCAACGAAGTTTACATATTCGTTGTCTACTTGGACCTATTCCTTACAGGCACGTGGCTGTACATACGTGCGAGAGGTATAGCTGCAGCACGAATGGGTCGGCTCAACCGAGGAAGATTTTTTAATAGGATAAGGGTGACAAACGAGCGCACAGTATACCTGTTGGTACACTTAAAACTGATGCTTTGGCCCCTAGACATTTACATTTAACCTCGATTAAGAATCAAAATGCAGATGCGATGTCACCCTTGAGGACTAAGATTGAACGCCTCGATTCCAGTAAAATGGAACTCCGGTTCTCTACACTCACCATACGAAACACAGCAGCATTAAGCTGCTATTTTGCGCTGGTATTCTTGGAGAGCGTGGTCCTTCCCTGTTCCAGCCGACACATTCATGCTACAACCATAATATCTGCAGCGTGGCTTTACCACGTAAAATATTTCAAGGTTCACGCTCTCACAGAAAACCGTGAGTGCGTATGGTGAATGCATAGAACCGGAGATCATTTTTTTTAGATATCTTCCATGTCATTCCTTAGGGGTGACATCGTTGATGGAGACGTCTATGGGACACAGTATTTACTTCCCATCAGGTGGACTGAGTGCGCGTTTATCTGAATCATTAAAAAAGGCACAGTCTGTAATATACTGGCCGGGATACCCTTTCGACCAGAACACTGCACTCCAAGAACAGCTGATCGACGGTAGAAATATAAAAGAGGCTGGTACCTATCCAGACAGAATCCTTAGTTGAAAATAAGTCGTACCAGCGAGTGATATATAGATAAATTGTTTTGTTAATAAGTAACAGCATATATTCGTTCTACTGCTGCATGGCGTCCTTACATTTCTAAGAGGGTTATATCAAAGAAGAGTCTACCGTTCTGTCACAAGTTCATACTTCTATTACAATCTAAAGAAGAACACTTCTAATAACACCTTACAGACCGAATTTTGGTCACGGTGGCCAAATTAAACGGATATGGCGGAACAGACGTCGCGTCAAAATTCACGATACCATCCTCACCATCTGGATACTTGTCGGTCCACTACTGTGCATTTTACTAGGAGTTTTCTTGCTTGTACAACTTCTCTATGGAATTGTTTACTACCTGCGACTTTTTCGGACTGATAATACTTAGGGACCTTCAAGAAAAGAGCTTACTCCTTTCTAAAAGGCCAGCAACGTACCTGCAATTCCCCTATCGATGCACTTGTCCATGGGCGGCGGCAGTCACTTACCATCAGATGAGCCGCATACTCGTTTGCCTTTTCTTCTATAAAAAAATAATAGGCATCTGCGATGAACAGGATTGAGTACACGAGTGTTCAGCCAAACACATATGAACTCACTATTTCCTTAATATCATAGTCTGACGGGACCTTAATCTGGAGATCAGGTGCAAGAGGTTCTGAATTCTGGCTGCTAATAATAATTTTTGACAAAAAAACCAATTACTGATTTTGGTGAGGATTTTGGCAAGGTAGACACTTTTTTACTATCCACCAATTTGCACGACCGCCACTACAGTTAATATAATTTTAGGCCATGAATTACACTTATTTTTTAAATTCCGCTTCCTAACAATAGTTAAGAAGGTGACAGCGATAGAACCGAGTAGATTGCACTATTAGGAGTCTAGACATTCGATTGGCAAAACGTGGGGAAAACTGAAAACGTTTGTACCTACCTATAGGGACCAAGCCACAAGACCGTTGTAACAAATTCAACCTTTATAAATTCAGCGTAAGAAAACAGTTCGATCGAATTGCCCGCGAAATAAATGCGGTGATGAAAAAAATCGTATATCTTCTAACAACTGTTAGTCAAGCGATAAGAGGAGTCGTCCTGAGCGTATTCAAATTTTCTCGTTTCCATTTTGTCAGGGCCTAAAATAGTAAGGTCGTTTCAACCGACAACGAAAACGGCGGAATTACAATGTTTTTACATGATTTTTTTCTTAATTTATTACAGCCAGTCAATAGTAAGCCGCTGAATATAGGTCTAGCTAATAGATACTGCAAACGTCCATCTTCTTTTTCATTTTCATCAGATTTTTTAAAGAATAAGAGTGACCATAGCTATGCGCTAAGACGCCAGACAAATGGTATGGGTGTGCGACGTCCACGGGTAAGCCGTACTGCTACAATAAACCCGTTTACTACCGGCACTACTATGATATGTCTAGGAAACATCGGTTAGTTATATAGTATTCTAATAGGGTGACAAACGAGCACACAGTTCACCTGATGGTGAATGGATACTGTGGTCCATAGATATCTACATTTATCCTAGATTAAGTACCAAAATGCCGGTGCTTTGTCACTCATAGGGACTACGATTTACCCAAGGGATGACACGGGGTAGTGATTACTCTTCAGCCGTATGTTGTAAGTATATAATATTATACTTATTTTCATTAATATTTCGTAATATATCTGTTGAAATAAAAAATAAAAATAATAAGTTAAAATCTACATTTAAACAAAAGAAAATCTTATTATTATTATCTATTATATATCGTAGAGTTGGATTTCCTGCTTCAAATTACAATATAATTTGTAGGCAATAGAAACACTTGTACCTTGCGTGATTCGAACACGTAGCTTCACAGTCAAATAATTAGCCACTACGCTGTTGAGTCGTCGAAATGGTGTTTTAATTAAGTAATAATAAAATTGCAGATGTCTCTTTAATATCGTTGATAAATTAATTAATCTAAATACACAAAATTATTTTTCTAGAATAAGTGAAGTGAAAAACAGTCCACTTGATGTTAAATGGATTGGATTGAAAGATCCTATCCATACTGACTTGACGTCCGAGAGAAATTATTTTCAATTATTGTTCTTTTAAATTGTAATAAAAATGATTATTTTTCATAGAATAAGGGTGATAAAGGAGCACACAGTCCACCTGATGGTAAGTGGATGCTGTGGCCCATAGACATCCACATTTATCCTCAAATTAAAATCCAAATGCAGATGCCATATTACCCCTGAGCATTTTACTTAGTCCTCAGGGGTGACAATGCAGTTTGATTCGTAATCGAGTGTAGATGTAGATGTCTATGGGCTATATATAAAGAAACCAGCTATTTCAATATTAAGTATTGGAGTCCGACATCAATTTTTTCAGATAAAAAAAATTTCCTTTTTTAAGGATTATTTCATGTGAAAGTAAAGATTCTTTGCGTAATAACTTTGTGAAAATGCTATCGGAATTCCACTCCTCCCCTCTATGCAAAATACGAGTTATCGCTGGGTATTAATCATTGCCCGTGTCGGTGTGACGTGTACCAAAGTGATTATATTCAAATTTCTCCCTTAATTATTATTCATATAAGAACGATTATGTTATACGTGGAAGAGCCATGCTGCAGTTATATTAGTAGTATAGTTGTAGCACGAATGGGTCGGCTCGACCGGGGAAGGACCACGCTCTCACAGAATACCAGCGTGAAATAGTAGCTTAATGCTGCTGTATTTCGTATGGTGAGTGTAGAGAACCGGAGACCCTTTTTACTGGAAACGAGGCATTCCATCTCAGTCCTCACGGGTGACAACGCATCTGCATTTAGATTTTTAATGGAGGATAGATGTAGATGTCTATGGGCCGCAGCAACCACTTACCATCAGGTGGACTAAGTGCTCGTTTGTCACCCTATTCTATATAAAAAAAATATTTTATGCGATATATAATT
This sequence comes from Parnassius apollo, assembly GCA_907164705.1. NCBI lineage: Eukaryota > Metazoa > Arthropoda > Insecta > Lepidoptera > Papilionidae > Parnassius > Parnassius apollo. The sequence continues at coordinate 5,475,059 of CAJQZP010000978.1, read as the reverse complement.
TCGATGGATTCCAATTTCAAATTTGGCTCCATCATTGCATTTATTTGTAATTCTCTCCGGTCTTCGTTAGTGCTGCATTAATTTATTATTATTACATTTATGTGAGGTATTTTTAAATTTTATTGATGTTTGAATTATAATTCACGAAATTAGTTACTAAAATATTTTGTTAAACAATTGGAGATTTATATTATTATATTTATATCTAACGTTAGTAAAGAAGCGTGTGAACAACATAATATTAGTTACATTAAAGATAAAACTAATGAAATTGTGACACTAAAAATGATAAAAATGAATTCTACAAGAAAATATAATGCGTATAAATTATTTGTTTCGAAAAATAAATTAAGTTTATTTTTAGATGATGAATTCTGGCCAGATGGCATAACCTTTAGGACGTTTGTGCATTTTAGGTACAAATCTGTACGTGAGGAGGTTAGTGATAAAGTTCATAAATAAATTTTTAATATGTATTGTGAAAATAAAACAAATTACTGCAGATTGTATAGCTATAACTGTAAGAACTTTAAGACATCGATTAACGATGTTCGGAATTTATGTAGAAAGGGTAGTATAGTGTGTCTACTGGAGACTTGGCTTCTTAGTCATGATATTCCGTTATTAGGAACTGTTTCTGACGAGTTTGAGTACACCGGTAAGTCTGCTGTGGACATTTCCTCTGGTATTCTGAGGGGGAGACCATACGATGGAGTAGCTATTCTCTGGAAGAAGGGCTTGTTCGACTTAGAATGTTCTAGTAAGCGGCTAGCTGCCATCAAGGGTGTAGTAGGGGATAGATCCATCTTGGTATTTTCTGTTTATATGCCGACTAAATCGGATAAAAACTTACCTATTTTTACAGAAATACTAAGTGAAATAAGTGCAATTGAAGCTAGTAACAACGTGGAGAATATGTATATATTAGGAGATTATATTGCACATCCCGAAGAACTTTTCTACACCGAACTGAGTCGTTTCTGTACGGATCAGTCTTGGGTGTGTGCAGATGTACAAATGCTAGGGTCAAATACGTATACCTTTCTAGACTAGTGTCATGGTGGCACGAGGTGGCTAGACCATTGTGTGGTCTCCTTATCAGCCTGGCATACTGTCACTGATGTAGGTATAGTTGAAGATGTATGTGGATCGGATCATCTGCCTATATACTTAGAGTGTAGTTTAGAGAATGTTAGGCCTAAACGGGTGATGCGTGACATGCAACTCAGTGCGGTTACATGGGGAGAAAGAAGTGAGTCTCAGATAAGAAAGTACCAAGAGTTATGTCATAAAGAGCTATGAGACATTGATTTTCCTCCCGAATTCGCTAGTTGCAGTCACGGGTCATGCGATAACGCCTGTCATAAAAGTTTGGTCGACAATTTCTATGAACAAATTGTAAGTACACTAAAAATGGCGGCTATTAAAACAAAATACGTAAAAATTGATAAGCCTTGTAGAAAAAAGATCCTATATGGGTGGAATAAAAATGTGAGGGATGCTCATCGGGAGGCCAGGCTTAAATTTCAAATGTGGGTTTTATATAATAGACCCGCTGTAGGCGAAATATATGCGCATATGCGCGAGTCACGCAAGGTTTTTAAAAGTAGACTCAAATGGTGCATAAATAACCAAGAGCAAATCAAAATAGATAAAATAGCGAAACTGCGAGCGGATAAAAATTTTGGGAAATTTTGGAAGTCCACTAATAAACTGAAGATTAAGCCTGGCCTGCCGTCCAGAGTAGATGGGATTAGTGATCCGGAGGGAATTGCAAACCTGTTTATGGAACATTTCAGGGTACGATCGCCGCTGGGCCCCTCCATGGGGATGCCTGGTCCTGAGCCTGGCGTGCGGGTGGATGAGCCTATGCTATTGTTTAAGGGTAGTCAAGTCAGAGATGTAATCAATCGGATGAGCAGGGGCATATCTCCCGGACATGACGGGCTCAGTATCGAGCACCTAAAACATGCGGGTGTACACTTGCCAAGGGTCCTGTCTCTATTGTTCAATATGTGCATTGGACATTCATATCTACCACCGGATCTAATGAAAACCATTGTGGTGCCCATTATCAAAAACAGGGTAGGTGATATCTCGGACAAGGGCAACTATCGCCCTACTTCTCTTGCTACCACGGTGGCCAAAGTATTGGACAGTCTGCTTGATTCATGCTTGCAAAAGTATCTGAAGTTGAATGACGCGCAGTTCGGGTTTAGGCCCGGACTATCCACTGAAAGCGCAATACTAAGCCTAAAGCACACTGTCCAATATTATACAAGCCGGAGGACGCCGGTGTACGCCTGCTTTCTAGATCTCTCCAAAGCATTTGATCTGGTTTCGTATGATGTGCTTTGGAGGAAGATGGAGGACAGGGGTGTTCCGGTGGAGGTGCTAAATCTCTTTCGGTATTGGTACACAAAGCAAGTAAATTGTGTTAAATGGGCTGACCAATTGTCCAAGTCGTACAGGTTGGAGTGCGGAGTAAGGCAAGGTGGGCTGTTATCTCCAAAGCTGTTCAACCTGTACGTAAATGACCTCATAGTGGAGCTCAGCAGCATGCGAGTCGGATGCAAAGTGAGTGGTGTTAATGTAAACAATATTAGTTACGCGGATGACATGTTGCTGCTAGGCCCCACTACGAGTGCTATCAGAGAAATGTTGAACGTATGTGAGAGCTATGCTACGTCGCACGGTCTGGCCTACAATGCCAGAAAAACCGAATTTATGGTCTTTAAGGCCGCCGGTAAGTTTCCCGAATTTATACCTCCAATTTTACTCGGTGGAGTGGAGCTGAACAGAGTTTTCCAATTTAAGTACCTGGGCCACGTACTTACCGACGACCTAAGAGACGATTTAGACATAGAACGGGAGCGTAGGGCTTTGGCGGTCCATGGTTACATGCTGGTACGTAGATTCGCTCGTTGTACGGATGAAGTCAAGATTACGCTTTTTAAAGCATTTTGTCAAAACATGTACACGAACAGTCTGTGGATCAGCTATACCAAAGGATCGTTAAACACCCTTCGCGTCCAGTATAATAATATCTTCAGGATGATGTTAAAGCTTCCTCGTTTTTGTAGTGCATCTGAAATGTTTGCGCTGGCGAGAACGGATGGTTTTCAGGCACTCATGCGCAAGAAAGTGGCGTCATTTATAAGCCGCGTACGGGGAAGTGACAATAGCATCCTGAGGACGGTAGCAGATGATCCACATGCACCTATATTAAGGAGCTATGTGCGGACGATGTCCGGATTTGTTAATTATTTAAATTAAATTATTATTATAATATAGTACTACTAACCCACTTACTATTAGAATCAATTACTAACCCCTATGGACCTATATTGTCTGAAAATAAAAAGATTTGATTTGATAAACCAACATCAATATTATCGCTATGCGGTGACAGACGACAGCTGAAAGAGAAACTATTTATGAAGTCATCTATTGGTGCGTTCAAATAATTTTTTAGATATTACACTTTTGAAAAATAATATGAATCACTTGCTGTGTTGTCATGATTTAAAATAATATTATATGTGGTAGAGCAATACTACAGTTATATTATGGTTGCAACACGAATGGGTCGCCTCAACCGGGGAACGAAGACAATCTCACATAACACCAGCTTCAAATAGCAGTTAAATAGCTGCTTTATTTCGTAGGTTGAGTATAAAGAACCGGAGACTACTGTAATCGAAATAATGAGGCGGCTGCCAAGTTTTTTTCTTTGCATCACACAGTAAACGATTATATTGGATGTGCTTAAGGAGGGGAGGGGAGTGCAGGGGGGCATCTTATTCCACAAGGGTTACAACGTATCTGCATTTTATTCTTAATCGAGAATGAGTATAGACGTCTATAGGAGAATCATCCACTTCTATCGCGACTGATCTACGGTTATCTGATGAAGTTATGTAGAATGCCGCCTCGATACAGAGAACATTTTAGTGTAAGTGTAACGTTTAAAAAAAATAATACGTGGCGTCAGATTTCATATGACTTTGTAATATTACAAAAGAAATGATACCTTCATTTCTTAAAGCTAATTTTATGGATTTTATCGCCCTTAATTTAATTTTTTTAAGTAACGTCATTTCTGGCACTTACATCACCCATGGTTACGGTGGGAACTGAGGTGTTTGACGTCCTGATATCGTAGTTAACAAAGGCTAGCAGTATAGTTGCAGTTTTACAGCCGTGGTAGCTCAGATGGTTAGCGCTCGAAGTAAATTTGACAGTACGCGAGCAAACCGGGTTCGATCCCCGCTAGCACCAATGAAATTGTTAATTGCAATTTAAAGTGCTGATTTACCACGTGCTCGGCGGTGAAGGAAAACATCTTAAGGAAACCTGCATGTCTGACAAATAAGAAAAAATATTTCGAAAACATGTGAAGTTCGCCAACACGTATTGGGGCAGCGCGGCGGACAATTCCTTACCCTAAAACCCTCTCAGAATGAGCGGAGGCCTGTGCCCAGGAGTGGGACGTATATAGACTGTAATTTACAGTCTATAAAAACTTACGAGTTCCACGGGATGATATGGAGTAGTTGATATTCTAACACCGACACTACACGGTTTTTATACAATTTCTTATAAGTTTTTTATCTATGACGGTACGGAGAAGATGTATACGTTTAGGTGAGAGGTTGTTTGTATGTGCAAGCAAATGTGTTCTTCCAAACGGTTTGACCGATTTAGATACGGATTTCCGTAAAGGGTTTGTGATTCATCGGCGGTGGTTCTCACATAGGGGCGTTGTAATAAAAACTTTTCATTCGTCAAATGATTTTCTTATGGGACAGGGTGACAAACGAGCAGGCGGTCCAGCTGATGGTACGTGGTTGCTGTAGTCGATAGACATCTACATCTATCCTCGATTACGAATCAAAATGAATATGCGTTGTCACGCGTGAGGAATAAGATGGAATGTCTCGTTTCCAGTATAAAGGGTCTCCGGTTCTCTACACTCACCATACGAAACACAGCAGCATTAAGCTACTATTTTACGCTGTTATTCTGCGAGAGCGTGGTCCTTCCCCGGTCGAGCCGACCCATCGTGTTACAACTATACTACTTATATAACTGCAACATGGCTCTACAACGTATAAATATGTTAGAATCGACATAATAAAATTTTAGCGCATTTTGTTATGTCGATTCTTGAATCTATTTGTATATAATTTGTACAAAATGTGAAGTCTAAAAATAACCAAAATAATGATAATTTAGGTAAGTTTTTGCACAAATTTTATACGAAGCAGAAAACATTTATTACTGTATCTATCAGCCCATACTCCTGTGGTACAGGTATAACCTAGTTCGGGCACCTGTGATATATATATATATATATATATATATATATATATATACTATATATATCTAGCTTGCCAGGCAGACGTTGTTCTGCATTTTTCGACGTCATTTTTCACCCTTTGTCCTATTGTCCTATTAAAAATTCTTAAATTCGCAAAAAAAATAATTGTGGGTCACTCATGAGCAAAAAAACTATCCTATTTCTCAAGTTGGACCAAACTGCACACGGTGGGAAAATTTGATTCAAAATGGTTAAGTAGTTTAGGAGCCCATCGCGGACAAACAACGTGACACGTAATATATATATATATATATATATATATATATATATATATATATATATATATATATATGAATAATTTAAAAAATATGTAGTTTATGAAAGACTAGCCGCCCCGGTTTTGCCCGGGTTGAACAATTATTTATAGAAGTATAATATATTTCAGATTTAGCTTAATAGGTATAATTCATTTTAAAATTTCTTTATATACCACATTTTTTTTCCATTTTTCTGCGGCTTAAATTTAAATTGATTCTCCGCATTTCCTGACCTAGATACCAATGTAGCGGCGCTGTCGTCGCCGCCACAAGCGAAAACACACCGAAGCCTAAATCGCGCTATCAACATTCCGAATCATAAACAGTATATATAGAACATCTCCGAACTATCACATGGAGCGTTGGCCGCTCCCCGGGCAGAACACCTTACTCGGCGGGAGATCTCCTCTTTTCCTACCACGGCCACAGTGGTGACCCCGACGTGATCTGAACACGCAACCAACAACCTTCCGAAACTTCAAGCTTCATCATCGTCATAAAAATACCCCACCCATTCGCTCCTGAGCAGATATCGTCTACAGTCTTCATATCCTGCAAGCCAGCTAGCTTCACAAGGTTCATCGCAGCACTGGAATAAAATGCTTCCTGTTCCTTCAAGCTACTCTCTGCGCTATACAGTGTTCGGCACGGCTCTGAGCCTTATTGCTCGCCTCTGCTTTACGGCACTCTCACACGTTACTTGTCTTCTTCTCGACTTACCGCAGTCTACAAGACAATCCACTGGCACTTGCACATTCGTCGGCAACAAGGCTGCACTAACGACCGCCGGTCTGAGCAGGGGGTGATGTAGCGGCGCTGTCGTCGCCGCCACAAGCGAAAACACACCGAAGCCTAAATCGCGCTATCAACATTCCGAAACATAAACAGTATATATAGAACATCTCCGAACTATCACATGGAGCGTTGGTCGCTCCCCGGGCAGAACACCTTGCTCGGCGGGAGATCTCCCCTTTTCCTACCACGGCTACACCAACATATCCGTGAGTAATAAAATCTTCCTTTAAGTCACATCCAATATATTTTTATGTTAGGCTTGGGATTTATTGATGGTGATGGCGAAAGAAACTTTTGAAATTGGAAACGTAAATCTGTCGGGATCATGGGAATGCGGGGAATATGAGCTAATTGATCTGCCGCTACACTGGTCTTGTAAGAATTATGCTCGTAATCACATTATAACGTAGCGATTTTACTTGGAGTCTATTTCCATTGCACATATTAGGCGGATTAAGGTTTCGCAATAAAATTATTGGAATATGTAATACCGACTTTAATTTTTAGGGTATGAGAGGGAAGACCTAAAGGGTTAAGTGAGTTAAGGAATTCCTGTGGGTAATGCTCGGCGTCCTCTGTACCTAATACGGTATCTACGGATTTATATATTTTCTGATAACTTCGTATTTTTTCTAATATTTGTTCATTGATATGATCAACAGAAGAATTTCTTGTCGAAACTGTTGCCCTCTCGCACATCTTTTTAAGAAATATTCTCAATTCCTGGGTAAACATTCAGAATCAAAACATTGAGACTTGAGATAGACTTTCCTAACTCATCTATTTTAATAGGGCTATCTTCTTCTGGTATTTTTCCATCACCTACACCTACTTGCAAAATGCGTACTATCCCCTACTAAGTGGGCTCTCATGTTTGTTTTTAAAGCGATTGATTGTACAGAGCTCCATAAGGAGAAGCCTTTTAGCAGGATTTAAGTATATCTGCACGTGATCCTCTAGACACAACAGGAACTGACTTAGTAGCTTGGCTTGGTCACCCGCGGTGAACAAAGAGGAACCCACATGGCTGGCCCGAGGTGAAGGACCGACCCGAGGTGGCCACTCCAAGTGGGCTTGGCAAGCCCACTTCTGATGTATGCTGATGGACTGCGGCGAGGGGGGTGTCCTCTCCCCCTACCGCTGCAGCCCAGGTGGAGTCGCGGAGGAAGAGGAGTGTTGGTATAGCGATGCGCCACTCGCTCTATCCTTTGCGACTCAAATGGGGCCGCACCGCTGATGCGGTGTTTGTGGGGCTGCGGGGGGAGAAGAGTGTCGATATTGTGAGGTGCCGCTTTCCCTACCCTCCGCAGCCGAATCTTGGTGAGCGGCGGAGCCATAGACCAGTTCTGCCGCTAGGGTTAGGAAGGGTAGTGATTCTGAATGCTCGTTTTTCCTGGCCCCATGGCCTTTGCGCATCGGACACGGGGGCGTCCGTTACGTGAGTGTAGTTGGAGGCCGTGGAGGAAGGCGCGCCATGTGCTCTGGTGCGCCTTACCTGAGAAGGAGAAGGGGGAGGAGTAGTTCTCTTCCGAGGAGGTGTCGCCATGGGGCGGCTGGTGCTGGAAGGTGGGGCCGCTGGTGTATGCTAAAGCGTTCCCGTGGACCTAACAATATGCGACGAAGGTGGAACATCATGGGGTTTTAGTCGGTGCGAGTCCAACATAACCCGTCCTTGCCCCGGCGAGACGGATATGCGTAGGCTTTTCCCCGTGTTAAAAAAGGCACAACAGGAAGAGTTTGACGAAAATCACTTATTAAAACGAAAGTGAACCTTTCATAATTTTTTCTGAACCTCTTAGGTCTTTTAGAGTTCTGTCTACAGCTTCTATATGTAAGCAGTGGCTCATCGTACATTCGTCCCACATTATGAGACAGACATCGTGAAGAAGTTTGCCCAGCGGTCCATTTTTCCGTATGTAAAATACGGATTCTTTCTGAAGGGAGACACTCAAAGGCAGTTTAAATGTGGAATGGGCAGTTTTTCCACCACTAAGTAAAGTCACGGCTATACCGGAAGAAGCCACCGCAAGAGCTAGTTTGCCTGTTGATCGAATTTTGGCCAGTATTAAATTTATTAGGTAATTTTTTACAGTTCCGCCGGGTGCATCGATGAAAAATAATTTGCCTTCTTTATTTTCAACGCTATTTATTATGGCGTCGTTAGCGTGTCGCTGATCGGGTACTAAACTTGGTATGTGAAAACAAACGTACTCATTCAACTCGTTACAATCATGTGTAGTGTTATTCTTACAGAATCGCTTTCGTTATTTTAAATGTAGTCTTAACCAATTATTTTTATACACCTAACTAAAAAAAATCTGTCCCCTAAAACTAAGGAAATAAACACCTAAATACCTAAATTAATGCAAAATTAATAGTAAGTAATATGTATAACAACTAACATTTAGCAAATGGATCGACATTTAAATGTAGTCTTATTTTTAAAACCTAACCAAAAAAAAAATCAGTCCGCTTAAACTAAGGAAATAGACCCATAAGTATTATTAAATTCTAATTATATGATAGGCCGTACCAAAATGCAAATTCGCAAATTTAAGATGACCGTCAATTACGTCTGCTCTCATGTTGCGTCTGCCCGATGCCCGTTCGGGTTGCTCGGGTACAAAACGACTATTAATTAATAGCATGCTACAGACTATAAACTATAAATTTCTAGCGCGCTATGAAATACGCTATGTTATAGCGCACTATTTATAAGAAAGTGTGTAGGAGGCCGGCTAGCGCGTTAAGTTTTGCAGCACGCTATATCTCGTAGCACGTTACATTAAACGTCGTTCATTGGATAGACTGCATGCTATACAAGAACATTATTTTGAACATTATTTTTAACAATAAGTCGCATTTTAGACTAAAATAAAATAAAGCGGTAAAGAAAAACCATTGAACGCTTTTTCATACTTTTCAGGCTTACGACTTTCAATAATCCTAAAAATATTTTTAAGGCATGTACTTTTTAAAACGAAACAAAATTATTTATTTTTTATTATAATTGATGTAAACGTTATTTTAACCTTAATATGACTTATAAATCAAATAAAGATGTACTTAAAAGTTTATTGATTGTATTTATAAAAATCAACTATTAACATACACTATTATATACACTTTTGTATCTATATTTTATTTAAATTTAAAAACATTAGTTAGGCTTTCATAGTAGACAACTGTGTCCTTCGATCACTTATAAATATGCGGTATACACTTACTAAACAACGTCTAACACTAAATTAGGTCGCGCGCAATGAATAGCGTGCTACTAGATCAAATTTGCGTCACACGTCCTCTCCCAACAGCGGTGCTGCTGGAACTAGTTGCCGGTTGCCGCTAGATATTAATACTTGATAGCGTCTAAGCGCCATAGCGCAATAGCGACTACTTACATATCACGCGCTATGCGCTATATTAACCACCTTCAACTTTGATACGTTAATTCCCCCTCCGCATACCGCAGTCCGTCATCTTGGCGCCGCGTCGACCGCCATCATATAATAATTATTTCTTATCATGCGAGAGTTTTTTAATATTAAAATGGTTATAGTGAGTTATTCTTAGAAGATACCTTATAAGAAGAGGAATAATTCAGCCATAGATTATTTTCGTGCAAATTTAACTATTAATGCAGCGCACGCTGTGAAAGCTCTCAAGAAGCACGACTTTTTTCGGCTGAGTTGACGAATAACACCATAACTTTCAGCTATAATGTTAACATATACACATCATGTATAGCCTATGTCCATCTGGAATGATGTACCTATAAAATGGTTCCGGAGATTACCCTCCACATATATACAAACTCACAAAATTCGCATTCTCTCTTTATAATATTAGTATAGATTAGTATATATATATATATATATATATAAATATATATATATATATATATATATATATATATATATATATATATATATATATATATATATGTATGATAGGTATAGTGACGAGCCTGTATTTCATGTAAGCGCCAGGCCTCTAATCTTCAGGCTCATGATTTCAGAAATTGATTCAGAGATTTTGTTAAAACGATAGTTTAAGATACACATATATCGAGTAGTGATGGTGTCAGATGGTACCACCTTCTCCATATCGTCCTGTGGGCGCCGTAAGACGTGACAGAGGAAAAGTAAAACAGATGATGGGCATCAGCATCTCAAAGTAATAAAAAACTGCGGTTGCTGAGCGGGTAGCAATGCTGCAATCCTCATTATGAGGCAATCTATGAGGGATGCAGCGTTGGGTTGTAATTGATAGATAACTTATACAGTTTAAATATAAATCTGAGGATTTTAGAAGTTTTAAGAATGAAGAGATGTCATATGACTATTGAACCTTACACCGAGAAAGTAGTTATTTTAACACTGACGAAAAATCTAAATCTATCACTGGCTGATTTAACAAATAAAGATTATATATTGTTTTTTTTTTTTTTGTAAAATCAGCCAGTGATCAATCTACACGAGTTGATTCGTAAACGTAATAATGTGCGCAGGACTATAAATCTTAGTCTATCGTTACCCCACTACATAAATAACGGTATAATTGCTATTTGTACTATGAAACTGTGATAAACGACTTAGGTTTTGCTGAATTTTAGGCACGAGGTGTGCGAGCCATTAATTATATGTAACATCAGGGGTTGCTTGTATGAATCCCTATTTTATTGTTACATTTGAAATTTGGAAAATGATTTCGTTTACAAGGGTGCCGTGGCTTGATGGTTGTTGTGGTTATTTTGATTTGTCTATGGCTGGCTACATCGATTTTCACGATTATAGGTAGACTAATGATAAGGTTGTCAAGATGTGTTCTAATATCGGAAAGATTATTGATGAAAATAATTTTTACGGTATTTATCGAATTAAGTTTAGTTATTTTTATTAATTCCGGCAATATAAATGTATTAACATAGCCGATAGTTACTGAGGACACAAATGTTCAAATCAAGTCATAGTCATAAATTTTTGTTACGATCAGCGTTGTTCAGGAGCAAGAAACCTTATAAAAGTTTACAATATTCAATGTACGTACAGACTCTAAATCTTCACACAAAATCTTTATTTTTTTAGGCAAAGATCACGCATATCATAAGGCCTTGTTATATAAGCAAACGGATTTCAATATGTAAAGCGAATAAATATTGTAACGCAAGTGGAGTGTGAAGAAGAGTGTGCATATTGTCTCGTATCAAAAATATAGCCGGTTCGATGCCCGGGTCGCACGTCGCCAGCACTCGTTCAAGCGGCAAACGAGAGTAGCCTTTCGGATATTTTGCGGAAATCAAAATAAATTTTAGTGAAGGGTTGTCTCGTGATGGCTATCTAAACGAAGATTTTCTTTTTTGATCCTATTTAAAAAAGAGGTTTTCAATTCGACTGTAGATACGTATGTTCTTTTGTTGCATGCATGTTACATGATAATATCGTCAATTATTAACCTATTCAAATGATTTTATTTTATTTAAATAGGTTATACTTCAGGATTAGCCATATATAAATACGAAAAAAAAAACATTTTACCTCTTTTAGAAATCAAAGGAGGCCTGTGTCCAGCAGTGGGATATAATATACGGCTGTAACGTTAACTTTATTTCACCACTTTGAATGGGAAAATATAAGATAAAGTTTAAATGTAACTATTTGGAGTAAAATCTAGTTGTTACCTTTAGCTTTTTATATTCTATAGTCTACTGAAAAGAGCCAAAAAAGCTTAGTTAAAGAAAATAAAAATGGAGTATTAAAATTTCAATCTATCAGCTTTTGAAGTCAACACTGTAATCACTATGTTTTGCACGTCTTCTAAAGCTGAGATGTCAAAAATATTTTATTGAAGTCTTGAAGTAAGTTTTTATTTAAGAAGAATTTTTAGGAATAATTTATCCGTTACTTTTATATTAAGCTAATAAATGTAAAATAAAAATATATACTATTTTTTATTACTTTTGTTTATTTCTCCTAGAGCATTTTAATTCGCAAGTAAATTTGAACTTGAAAGCCTAACATAAAGATTCTATATTATTTATATTTATTCTCGCCATTGATCTCATCTACATGCACCAACGGGACGATGTGGTGATGGTTTCTCTAACGTCGCTATCACACGGTGTTCCCCCTTCTTGTTAAAGACCGCTGCTGAATATAGGCCGCGTCCATACAATGCCTCAGGCTTGTAATGATGATGATGTCGATAATCATTCGCACAACATCATTATCATCATTGCAGCCCATCACAAGTCAACTTCTGAACATAGGTCTCCCCCAAGGATTGTCACAAAGCACGGTCCTGAGCCACCTGCATCCATCTACTTCCTGCATGTCTTACCAGGTCGTCACTCCATCGAGATGGGGGTCATCCTACATTACGCCTACCGGTAAAAGGGTGCCACACAAGAACCTTTAGAAACCTTTCGAAATTTTATATAAAATCTGCCTGGATTTACTTCTAAACTCCTGCAACCCATTTGTCAATATCCGCCAAGCAACAGTGTGAAATTTAGGTAAGAAAGTCAATGTAATTATTAATTCTAAGGGTGTGAGACATTTCATACTAGTCCTTGGAATTAACAACCTTCTCTCTTGCTGTCCCTCTTTCTCATCGTTTCGCTCGCTCTGTGGTAGTATATTCTTTACAATCTGCAAGAAATCCAATAAGAAAGAAATTAACGAGGAGTGAAAGGCGGAATACCGTGTAGTGACGATGTAAAAATATCCACTCCACCCCATATAATCCCGTGGGTGTCGTAAGAGACAACAAAGGGAAACAAATCAGTAGGTGGATAGCAGCATCACGAGCCACTGTAAACAAACAATACAGTAATACACTCACGACAGTAGCCGATCTCGCATTGAGAATAAGTCAAAGTGTAGTACTATTATTTATTCTGTGATCAAAGACTTAAAGTGTGTATAGTAAAAAAGATTATTACAAGGCTGCTCAAAACACCGAAAATTTAGAAATTTCTCAGCCGAAAAAAATTAATTATAACTAAACAAAACAAAATTAAACTGACATTTACATTCCATGGCTTCCCACAAGAGAGATGAAGAGATTAAAAAGTTGTTTTTTTAAGTTATTGTGTTTACCCTTCCATGCGGACTTGATAAATGTACACCACAAGACACTAAAACCACTTTTTTACGTAAAAATAGCAATTACCCGATTAAAAAAAAATAAGTTAAACAATAATTTCACTTTCTAACAATGTGATTTTCATATCATTTATATTTTCAATATGATTGTTAGATACAATTTCATGCGAAAAAACGGTAGATTCTCGATTTTAGGCGCTAGTAAAACATCTACGCACTTTGCGCTTAAGGTATGCAATAAATATTAAAATAGGCATTCTATGGTCGACGTTTAGCAGTGGACTTTATTAGAATGTACCGGTTGTTTGAAAATTCGGTAATATAAAGAATCATGATTTACATTGAAAAAATATTTTGTTCCAGGTACCCCGTGATTCACAGTTCAAGCCCCATAACAGCTTCGCCCAGCCACAGGTAATATAAGCGTAGATACGTAAAGTTTTTCCCTAACTTTGATATTACACGGCGGCCGCGTCGGTGCGTCAAATTGCCTTGGAATTCAACCTTCTGCCGCTGTCTACTTACTTATATATATATTTATCTATATACTTACTAGATATTTAAATAAAACTCATTTTTACGGTCCGACCGTGTAATAACGATTAAGAATATCCACTACTCCATGTCATTCCGTGGATGTCGTAAGAGGACACAGAGGGAAAGGAATTAGGAAATGGGCAGCAGCGTCTTTCAAATTCAAAAATAATAACAGCGTTTGCCAATCCGCTTGCCAGGCGTGGCAACTGTAGCAAGTATGGGGGATATTTAGATAAGGCAATCTCTGAGAGAGGCCTATGTTCAGTAGTGGAATACAATATGCCGTAACAGTGACGGTAGTTTTGTATTCCCGAGGTTTCGAGTACTTTACGGTTACTTTGGTGCTGCGGTGCTAGACGTCCTAATGTCATAGTTTACCACTGCTTTCAGATAACATACACAAAATTGCTTTATCACCCGTTCATTAAAATAATACAACAATGAATTTGTAAATCTCGATCTCGAGGAACCCCCTTAAAAAGTCTTAAATGAACTATCTTTAAAAGTTATTTAGATAAACACTTAATAGCGTAACATTCGTTAACCTCTACAGTGTGTTAAGTGTCAGTCCCTAAACAATTTTAATCAAGTTGCCTATTTTTAAGCGTAGCCTCACTGTTGTTGGTCAATACTGCTTTTTAGTAGCACACAATGTAAATTTACTAATCAGATTCAACTAACTGGGGGTAAATCTTTCAGCGGGCTTGAAATAAGTGCTAGTCTCAGCGATTACCCTAATATGTAGTTAGTCTAAATGTATTTTTTCTGCACTCATTGTCTGTTTATTATGAAATGTTACAATACCGTACTTGTTATATAATGACTGTTTGTGTCACAATGGTGAAAAGAAAATATTAATTTTTGGCCAATCTACGCAGTGTGAAATCATAGTACCTTGAAGTCTTGATGTCTTAATATGCGTGATAAAATCCGTAATACTAGTTTTAGTTGTACATGAATATCGATTCTTTAGTTGTATAAAATTCAAGGGACATTGAAGTCTGCCAACACGTATTAGGCAGCATGGCTAGCGCTTCATTGCACTACAATCTCCTCAGGCATAGGGTAAAGATATATTTACTAGACGGTAGTCCTTTTTTTTACCTATTAATCCATCCAAGTGGGTATCACTCTTCTGCTTGTTTCTACCGCCAAAAAGCAGTGTTTGCATTGATGTATTACGATCTGAAGGGTATGTAGAGCCAGTTTAATTACGGGATGTGAGGTAATCCATCTTATTCCTCAGGGGCGATAACGCATTTTCAGTGTGTTCCGTATAAAGTTGACTTCATTAACCACAGGTAGACTGTAAGTTCATTTGTCACTTCAAATTAATTTATAGAAGTAATATCTATTCATCCGCAGCATAGAATACTATAATACACAGTGGAAAGGCTACCAACATTATTTTGTACGAGGATCGGTGTCGCCAAAAACATACATAGAAGCAATTACGTCGCAAGTACGTCGTATTATCACTACTACAAACCCGATGCGCTGTGTTGACAGACTAAGTAAAAATACATATTTTAGACTTTTGATCAATGTTCAAAATCATCATTAAAAAATTGTTTAAATTTTAATACATATTTATTTCCAAGTAGCGTGAAATTTGGCATTTTTAAATAATTTACATACAGCGACACTTGACACGAACATTGGAAACGATTATAACGTCAAAAGAGATGTGTTGACATTTATAGGTGTGAATTGACATGTTAGTAGCTACACGGGCTCCACCCATACCCCGTTTTAATATGTATGTATTATAGTATTCTGTGATCCGCAGAATATTAAGACAAAAGTATACTTGACTGTCAACTTTTCAAGTTACTCTGAGTTTTTTTGGGCCTACCTCCCCTTTTTTTAAACGTGCTAGAGCCACGCTGCAGCTGTATGATTGTTGTAGCATGGAAGGGTCGGCAAGATCGAGGAAGGACCACGCACTCACAGAATACCAGCGTAATGTAGCAGCTTAAGGCCCCTGTGTTTCCTATGGTGAGTGTAGAGAACCGGTGACCTTTTTTACTGGAAACGAGGGATTCCAACTTAGTCCTCAGGGATTACAACGCATCTTCAAGGGTAAATGTAGATTTTTATGGGCCACAGTATGTTGAATAGAGTAATATCATAATAAGTAATTGAACAAAATCGTGGATGTCATCAACACAGAGGTTTGTATAATAATATATTAAGAAAACTTAGTATAGTATAGTAGATATGCATGAAAAATTTCTCAAAATCAATTTAAATTGTATTTCCAGTTTTTACTTACTATAGTTTACAATATCACTTCGCGTTTTTAATTTAGTGTAGACTCTGGTATTTCTCTCTAAATGAACAAAAGGTAAAGCGACATGTTATTGATATAACATTTATTTACATGCTTCTTTAAAATTTCTTACTTTAAAAACGTTATTGTTTTTAAATTCTCTTACCTGTATCAAACTCGAGCAGAATTATTTTTGGTAGAATAGTGTATTCATTTAGAATATGACATAAATTATATTTTGTATCTATATAAGCGTATTTATTATATTTACAAACTTTCACCACTTCATGTGTCGACTGGTAGAGAATATCATAAGTCCGCTTCTCATATCTTTTTTGTATGAGAATGCAATAAAAATTTAAATAAATTAATATATCAATAAAAACGGGCGTCACTATGAATTGTACGCCCAGCGTTGGTAGACTGATATTTATCTATCTCAAAACATATTTTCAACTTTATTTATTTCAAATATTTTTCATGCAATTTTAAACCGTCTGCTGTAATATCTGAGTGTCAAATAGATTGCCTGTGTTGTTGTTCGGTGGTGTTTATTGGCGACATATTTCAGCAAGTGCTTGCGCTTTATAGTCGCGAGGTGGGAACTCCGCGCGGATACAAATCTCTTCGGTTCATATTTTTTACATTCACAGTATTCTTAGATTATGAAACTGGAAAGATCTATGCACAAATTATAACAGTTGATACATAAAAATAATTTCTATATTCTACTTCTTGATTAAGACATATTCTTGAAGATATCTGTAGTAAAATGATAGCTACCTACGTAGCGCAACGAATCAATAAGGTTTTTTTTTTAATATAACAAGGGTGACAAACAACCTTATAGAGCAACTGATGGTAAGCGGATGCTGTGTCCCATAGATGAGGTCCATCCTCGATTACAAATTAAAATGCAGAAGCCATGTCACCACTGAGAACTAAGATGGAGTGTCTCGTTTTTAGTTAAAAAAAAGTCTCCGGTTTTCTAAAACAACCACACGTAACACAGAAGCATTAAGCTGCTATTTTACGCTGGTATTTTGTGACAGTGTGGTCCTACCCAGGTCGAGTCGACCTATTCGTGCTATAATCAAATTATAGCTGAAGCATGGCTAAACGTTATCGTTACCGCTTATTAATGAACATAGGTCTCCCCCATAGATTGCCTAACAGGCGGGATATTTGCCATAGTTGCCACGCTTGGCAAGCGGGTTAGCAGTCACAGTTTTTTTTATTTCTTGTCGTTATTAATTCAACTTCATATTCCCTTACTTGCCATAAATAGTGTTTTTACAGTAAAAATAAGTTTTTCAATGATCTTTTTAGTTATGAAATTATTCCAAATTACCAAATATAGGTGGTAGTAATTGAGATAATCCATAACGTCATAATTTAGAAAGTAAATGTCATAATTTATGAGATTTCTACACTCACCATACGAAATACAACAGCTAATATTTAAGCTGCTATTTGACGCTAGTATTCTGTGAGAGCGTGGTCCTTTCCCGGTCGAGACAACCGAGTGCTATAAACATAATATAGCTGCAACGTGGCTCTACCACGTATGTTATTTTGAAATTCCTTAATACTATAATACATTTCTTTATTAGCCGTTCAAGTAACTTTTTGGTCATGAGAGTTATAGAGCCGGGCTTGAACTGCTTTTGGAAGCTGCTGCCCATATCCCAATTTGATGCCCTCTGTCACCTCTTACAGCAGCCATATCAAAGCATAGCGCATACGCGGTAGAGCCATGCTGCAGTTATATTTGTAGTATACTTGTAGCACGAATGGGTTGGCTCAACCGGGCGAGGACTACGCTCTCACATAATACCAGCATAAAATAGTAGCTTAATGCTGCTGTGTTTTGTATGGTGAGTTTAGAAAACACGAAACCCATGGGATGATGATTATTGGATTATTTTATTGCGTCACTACACATTACTAATTCCAATATTCCTATTTTTGCCGAGGTTTTATTATATTTTAATGGAACAATAGCTAAAAAAATTCGTTAAGTGATGCTTTTGAATAATAATTTTCCTGTTTCCCACCATTTCTGTCGTTCTATCTCTGGCCGCTCTCATTACTCTGTGCTTGAATATACGCTCGTTTGTCGACCCAGATACCCTGTCATAGCATTCGTCACAAAGGTGCCTCCTAACGAAGTATTCTTTGAAAACCTTGGAGATTATTCAGTCTATTTAAAGTCAAATAAAATGTCTTTATCAGGGACCTTTCTGCCTCTTTTTCATTGCTTTAAAATTGTAAAGTTTTAAATTTAAATATGTGTTTAGAAGGACCCATTTATACTTCATTGAATTTGACGACTCTGTGTCGGAGTGGCTTAACTTGAGGTGAAGTGCTGAATGCAAGGTTCGAATCCCGCTCGGATTTTTTTTGCCTACAAATAATTATTCCGGGTATAGCTGTTTGTCCTTGTGCAATTTATGTTTGTAAACTATTTTCACCAAAAAGAAAAATATGCTAGTGTTAGGAAGTTTTCTTATTGCTTTTTACGTGATAGAGTCACGCTGCAGCTATATCATAGTTGTAGCATGAATGGGTCGGCTCGACTGAGGCAGGATCACGCTCTCACAGAATACCAGCGTAAAATAGCAGCCTAATGATGCTGTGTTTCGTATGGTGAGTGTAGAGAACCGGAGACTCTTTTAACTGGAATTGAGGCATTCCAACTTAGTCCTCAGGGGTGACAACGCATTTGCATTTCGATCCCTAATTGAGGACGTCTATGGGCCAATGCATCCACTTACTATCAGGTGGACTGAGTGCTCGTTTGTCACCCAATGCTATAAAAAATAAAAAAGATAACCGATAGATGATTATAAAATTACTAGATGATTCCGAAAAAAGAAGTTTTTCTATCATGAATGTTAGTAGTTATAAACTATAGTTTTTAGAAGTCTTTAGCAGAGGCCTGTGTTAGTGTGTTGTTTTATGCTTAGGACTTATGTAATGTAGTTTTTACCTACAATAGCATTAAAAGTAATCGAAAACATATATGAGCATTATTATTACATTTGTTTAGCTGAAAATTCACCAAGGATTTTATTGTTTACTAATATAGGTCGTTATTACATTTACACATGACCGTGTTGTGCCGCTGGAAGTATATACAGATGTAATATAATATGATTAATAAGAGACGACATAAGATAACTAACACAGGAGATTGGTATACAGCATTTTGCTGAACAACTCAAAATAATAAAAAAACTGCGATTGCCAAACAACCTCCCAAGCGTGTCAACTATAAAAAATACCTCCTTTGAGCCAATCTAATAATAATTTTATTGACACAAAGTAAGGATTACATTATTTATCTTAAATACATTTGAACAAATGCTATGAGTAAAACTTATCCACACAATTTTATGCACTAGCGTCTAAACTAGGCCGAGCCTGTATCTTAGACACTAGTCACTTCCAAAGGCACCATTATTTACAGTTACAAAAGTGTACGGCATATTATGATTCACATATTCTATGTATTACGTTACACCAGTTCTATGTATTACGTAGTACCAGTTACTCGACTCCACCGAGTCAGTAATTCATTCTTGGGGCAATGTATACGCTTTTACAACAAAATCCCAGAAAATATACAAAATTTGTCATACACGAAGATCAAAAATGTTACTAAACTAAGTTTGTATAAAAAGGGTTATTATAATATTAAGGAATTTATGGATGATAATAACCCCTGGGAAGGGTGATCGCTACCAAGCTATTTCTAATTTGTCTTGTGTTGTTTATTGTAAACATTATTGTAAGCTATTATTGAAAAAAAAAATAGTCCCGCTGGGTTTCTTGCTGGTTCTTCCCAGGACAGAGGTTTTTTTTGCGAACCAGTGGTAAATGAAAAAAGTGACTTTCAATAAGTATTGTTATAATCTACATTGAATAAAAAAGTTTCTGTTTCTGTTTCTGTTACAAATTCGCAAATACATTATCACTTTTTTGCGTTTACCGTCACACTAACTTATTATGCGTATGAAAGGTTAGACTACTTTTTATAGGAACTTTTTTAATTTCTTAATTTATAATGCAATAAATGATTATTGTTATTACAAGTCAAAGAACTATTTTTTATTATATAATCTATGGAAGAGCCCTACGTTCAGTAGCGGTCCTTAATAATCTGTACCGGTAGCGGTAAGTGATCTGAAAAATCTCCTTAAGCTACATACCTCAGTACGCATTTTTCAGGCCTAAAGACATGTAGGCCAGTGTAATAAAGTCGCCCAAAATAATTAAAGGCCGAACTTAAGCACGTCTAAGTAAAATGTACCGGTGGAAGGTTGGGTAGGTCATAAAAGGTCCCTTACAAATGCACGTAAGTCATTACATCTTTACTACCGACTTTTACTTAATTGTGCTCACGGTACGTCAAATAGTTGTGTAAGATATATAACATTTGTTTCTTTATATATAAATCAATTGGTGTCCGTTAGTCTCGCAAAAACTCGAAAACAGCCGGGCCAATTTTGATGAGTTTTTTTTTTGTGTGTAAAAAATCATACAGGGATTCAATAAGAATCCCTGTATGATTTTTTTTAATAGGAAAAGGGTGACAAGCGAGCACATAGTCCACCTGATGGTAAGTGGTTGCTGTGACCCATGGACATCTACATCTATCTTCGTTTGCAAATCAAAATGCAGATGTCAGCCTTGAGGACTAAGATGGAATGCCTCTTTTCCAGTTAAAAGGGTCTCCGGTTCTCTACACTCACCATACGAAACACAGCAGCATTAAGCTACTATTTGACGCGGGTATTCTGTGAGAGCGTGGTGCCTCCCCGGTCGAGCCGACCCATTCGTGCTACAACCATACAATTAATGTAGCTGCAGCATAGTTTTACCATAAAAACATTTCACATTTGGACCCGGTAGATTTCGCTGTTTTCGAGATCCAGAGACAACCTTGCGACGCCGGGTAGGATAGCTAATATATTATATATTTGATTTTAATATTATATTGTAAATTGTGCTTTTAAAAGGAAGACCCGCTGGATTTCTCTTGCTGGTTCTTCCCAGGACAGAGGTTTTTCCGAACCAGTGGTAAAAGTGAAAATAATACTTTCAATAAGTCACATAATCTATACTAAAAAAAAAATGATTCTATTCTATTCTATTAAATTTATTATTAAATACACAATTATGTTTTATACGTGGTAGAGCCACGCTGCAGCTACGGGTATATTAAGGTTGTAGCACAAATGGGTCGGATCGACCGGTGAAGGACCACGCTCTCACAGAATACTAGCGTAAAATAGCAATACGAGTATATTGCTGCTATAGTTTTATATGGCGAGTGAAAACCGGACACGCATTTTGAATTTTAGTGATAATATCCATCCATCTTAGTTCTCAGAACCCGGGTCTATCACAAAAAAAAAGAACCGAAATAAATGTCATAACAAATGTTTCATAATTTCTCCTAAAATTTCGGGTAAGGTATAAGATACATAAACACTTTACTTGAACATAACATATACAAAACGTGTCTAGATTCTATAAGCATTCGCTTTTTATTAGTTTCGTATAAGAAACCCCGAGTAAGTTGCGTAAACATATCCCGGCAAAACCTATTTGTAACCGACGAGGGTCTCTATAGGTTTACTGCGTAATCGAAGATAGGCTTTTGGATAGTAAAAAGTTCTCTAATTTTACAATAGTTAGTACAACCAGATATTTGCTTAACATTTAATAAATCTAAATTGTTACATATACCTGAAACATAGCTTCTGTAGCCGAACTTAGAGACATGTGAATCAGCTGTGAGCGCTATATCCACACACACACACACACACACACACACACACATAGTCACATACATTTACATAAATATTAGCAAAAGTTAAATAATTAAATATTATCTAAAAACTTTGTACATTATGCTAACATAAGCGAGGTACAATGAAATTTATTGGATCACATAATATTATGTTTTATATACTAATTTATTATTATTACTTATACCAAGGTATAAAGAAGGTAATAATTTATATATGAATAGATAACCGCTCTATGTTTATTAAAAATACTAAAAATTTCTACTTATACTAGCCAATGACTTAGACATTTTAGGCATTTACATATGTTCGTTCATTCTTTGAGATATTCCTGATGAGAAGATAGAAACAAGTGTATCTCAAAACCAGAAAACAAGAATGTGTAACCAGTGCGTGTTCTCAGTGATGACTTATGGATCTGAGATGTGTTTCTTTACTGCTGGCCGTTTCAGGACTAAAGGTCGCACAGCGAGTTATAGAGAGACCTATATTCGGTATTTCTCGTGATAGTGTTATTAATATTTGAAGTTTTTATTATTTGAATGGGTAATCGTTAAATTAATATTATTCTTTACTTTGACTTAACTTTAACTTTACACAACTAAGTATGTCACGATGTTCACTTGTTGTCGATGAGTTACATAACTGTGGAAACTTTATTGTTAAATGTAAGATTAATATGTGTTCTGTGTTAGACTAAAATTATGTATTTTTCCGTTGAAAATAAAATAAATAAATAAATAAAAATAATTTTGGTGCCATGCACAACACCGTTAATGTGACACGCCTAGGGATAGGTCTATGTACAGTAATGGACTGCCGCAGTCTGATAATAATGGTGATGAATCAACATTATTAGCAAAAAAACTTGTCTAACATGGTAATGGTTTACCACTAAAAACACCCTTTTTACTGGGAACGAGGCATTAAATTTCGGTTTCCCGGGGGTGACAACGCATCTGCATTTTCATTCTTACTTGAGGATAAATAAAGATGTCTATGGGCCACGGCATCCATTACCATCAGGTAGACTGTGTGTTTCTTTGTCACCATTATTTAAAAAAAAACGTGCCAGCCGAGACAATTAAAATACTTAGTGATGCAAACAATATTGATAATTAAGAATATGATATGAAGCACTTTCATAACTATAAAATAATTAGAAACTAAAGGTAAAGGACAGTCTATATAGGTTTTACTGCTGCCAACTGGCCTCATATTATTTCTTAGAGGTCCTCACAAAACATAATTCATCTCTTCACTCTCTTCTTTCCTTCACTACCTAAAACGAAATCAACACTTAAAATTGCAATGAACAACTTCATTGGCGCCTACGGGGATCGAAGCCAAGTTGCTCGCGTGCTATGAAATTAACAGCGAACGCTTAGGACCTGAGTTACAATTGCTATACAAAAGTAGATGTAAAAATTAATTATTTAAGATCCGCGAAATAAAACCCTCAATATCACTACACTAGGAAAAACACAACATCGTCGATAATACGACATGTGTTTCGCCTCTACACGAGACTCTGCGGTGGCTGACCGCTAAGTGATGTTGCCTCGTGTAGAGGCGAAACTTGTTTCTTATTATACGTGGTGATGTATTTTTCTTGGTTTGGCAGTGTTGTAAAAATTGGTGCTGGGATAGTAGTGACGGGGATAGTACAGGCAATTGAGGGAGGATGGCAGGTGCTCTTTAAACTAGGTAAGACACATTATTTTATTTTATCAAGTGAATCGTAGCTAATAAATTTTCAAGTTATTTAATATAATGAATTTTCGCAAAGTAACGCCTGATTCTATTAATTATCAAAAGAAGATGTATAAAATAGCCTTGAATTTATAAAGGCTTTTTCATGCGCGATAAAGTCTTAATAGGTATACGCAAGGAATGAACAATCCGCGGGTGTGGGCTCCGGCATCATTTATTAGCACGATTAATAAGAAAACTTGAGAAGAATCTTTGTGAATTTGCATTTTATCAGCTAAAGAACCCAACCTACTTGGCGGATGGTGCTAAACGAAATTCAGTTAAAAGTGTATTTTTATTCATTCAATAAGAATAATTTGTATATAAATCTGTGAAAGGATATTGTGCTCGTTTTCAAATATATTGCGAAAACTGAGCATGGTGAGATTTGACATAGTTAAAGTTTATATGGAGAAGGAATGCAGATAGCTCAAATTTATATTACATACTTGTAATATGTGTAACAAAAACATTGAATTAAAAAATACGTTGCTTTCTTTCATACTGCGAATGTCTCCAATCTCAACACATAATATTATGACATTTGTTTAAGTTGATACTGCCAATGTCAAACACACAGAAGTCTGTGGTGAAACCGTAGCATAGAGTATAAATTGTCCGTTTATTTTTTAAATGTTGCGAAGGAATAATTTCTAACAGATTGATTTGAGCTTTGAATTTTGTGTAATTTCAAATGTTCCTTCTTCAATAGTTTGAGGAGGCAAAAACCGTTCATTTTGTATTTTATACTCTTAGAACACATATATGAGAGCTTTAACTGAAATAGTTTTTTTAGGCTATAACAGTGCTAACAGTTGAATTTCGACCACTAGACAAATTACATTTTTAAAAGCAGCGTCTTACAGAATACTAGCTTATAATAGCAGCTCAATGCTTCTGCGTTTCGTAGTGTGATTTTTGCTGAGACCCTTTTCACAGGATACGAGGCATTCCAAATTAGTCCTCAGGGATGACAAAAAATCTGTATTTTGATTTTTAATCGAGGGTAGATTTAGATGTCTATGGGCCACAGCATCCACTTACCCACTTATCATTAGGTGGACTGTGTGCTCACATGTCATCGTTAATACATAAAATATATAAGGATGTAAGTGGGTACAAACGGAATTTTCTGAGCTGGTGAAGTATTTAAATATCGCAAGTCCATTTTCAATATGTAAGAGTCTTTTCGTTAGCTTTAGCGGCTTATAGCGGCTTTTTGTAACTTTACTGGTAGAAGCTGTGGCCAAATTTAGCGCTGGTTTATTGACCGTTACCATAGCAAAATTTTAACGTACTTACTCTTACTTAGAAACTAAAACGATTTTCAACAGAATTTTCAACCGGTTTTAAAACAGACCTTTTTACATTTTTCCGATGTAGGTACCATGATAACGCGTTTCTTTATAAAGAAACTCTTCTTTTTAAAAAAGTTTTTTTTAATTTAACGTTCGTCATAGGCATTCATCACATAAGTTTTTTGTAACAGGTACGTCTTTGAAAGGCATATTTTTTAAACTTGTTTAATAAGTGATTGGAAGCATTTAATTAGTTTTTGATAAAAAAAATGTTCTAAAAAGCAGTGTCTTGGTTCAATGTCCACCGCTAAACTAAATTTTCACGACTTCATTTTTTTATTGGATAGAGTGACAAACGAGCACACAGTCCACCTGATGGTAAGTGGTTGCTGTGGCTCATAGACACCTACATCTATCCTCGATTACGAATTGCAATTCCAAATGCAGATGCGTTGTCGCCCTTGAGGACTAAGATGGAATGCCTCGTTTCCAGTAACAAGGGTCTCCGGTTCTCTACACTCACCATACGAAACACAGCAGCATTAAGCTACTATTTTACGTTGGTATTCTGTGAGAGCGTGGTCCTTCCCCGGTCGAGCCGACCTATTCGTGCTACAGCTATACCACTAACTAGCTGACCCGGCGAACTTCGTACCGCCTAACAGTTAATGAATGTCGTGTTACCTTTTAGCTGAACTAATTTAGGCTGGATGAACGTAATATAATGATACAAAATAAAAATACAGATACATATAAAAAAGTATTTTATTATGATAAATAATACATACAGAAAGAGAATTAAAAAAAATTAAGTACTTCAAACACGTGTCAGCAAAAAATGACTGAATTAAACGATTAACTCTTTTCATTCAAGCACCTTGTGGTAAACGACATTCTTTGTTTTTTTGTCAGGCGCAAGAACAAATAAAGCGGATGGTTTGCCGACACGTGAACATGCCTCATACAATTGACCATGAGAAAAACATGAATTTTCTGGATTGAGGCCACAAATAGTCAAGGATTGGCTCTGTGATTTGTTAACGTCATGTCGCCATGACGATCTTGCCTTCGCAGGCAAGACGAACCGGGAATTGAATTCTTTTAAACTCAAAGGGCATATCCGTTGGGATCAACGGAATCCCTGGAATGAGAACTTTCTCATCTTTAAATTTTCCTTTGAGTATCGACGTATCACATTGCTCATCAGTTTTCTTATCACCAAACGCGTTCCAGTGCATAGTTTTGGTTGGTTTAAATTTCTAAGCATAATTACTACCGAGCCAACCTTCAGTTGTAAATTGTGCGGTGGTAAACCAGGCACATCCAAGGAGTTTAAAAATTCAGTTGAATAATTAGTGGCTTCATCTTCGTTTGTTACACAGTCGATAGATTTGAATGAATGCAGAGTACCTGCGATTTGATTCTATATTATAATATTTAGGTCATCTACATCTTTATTTTTAGCCGCCAAAATTGCACGCTCACTTAACCATTTAGTATGGTTGTGGTTAGCAATGATATTCGGGAATACTTTGTTGATAAGCTCGTCTTTCGATGAGTCGAAATTGCAAAAAATTGGAGGAAATGACATCAATTCGCTCGATTCGTCAACAGGAACACGGCCATTACCAATAGTCAGCAATTGCTTAGAGAAATCATCAGCAGATAGATCGTTCAACAATGCAAATCTCATATTTACTGACAGTTGAAGTTTCTTCACATATCGCCACAGATTTGATGCTTGCTATATGAATTGTAGGCAAGCGTTTATTTCGTCGGCAGCAGTAGCTCTTGAAATGACTGGTAGTGATTGTCGGAAATCGCCAGATAGTAAAATCATCGCACCACCAAAACATCTCGAGTCATTGCGCAGATCTTTTAATGTTCGGTCAAGTGCTTCCAATGCGCGTTTGTGCGCCATTGTGCATTCGTCCCATATTATGATTTTTGATGATACCAAAACTTTGGCCATTGCGGAGTGTTTCGAAATGTTACACGTCAGTTGTTCAGTAGTCAAACTACTGAACAACCGACGTGTAACATTTGTTTGTGTAACATTGGTTTAATGGCAATTTTAACGCTGAGTGAGCCGTACGGCATCCGTGTAACAATGTGGCCGCTATTCCAGAAGAAGCAACTGCTACCGCAATT
This sequence comes from Parnassius apollo, assembly GCA_907164705.1. Lineage (NCBI taxonomy): Eukaryota > Metazoa > Arthropoda > Insecta > Lepidoptera > Papilionidae > Parnassius > Parnassius apollo. The sequence continues at coordinate 5,447,689 of CAJQZP010000978.1, read as the reverse complement.
TCGGATCTCGCGCGTACAGTGGCCAAAATCAATGACATGAGGAATGTCTTTCCAGTTCCACCGGGGGCATCCAGAAAAAATAAGCCACCATTTCCATCATCAATTGCATTAATCAATGTATCATAGACTTACCTCTGTTTAGGATTCAACAGTGGTACATTCGTTTGAACTGATTGGACTAATTCATGTGGATTGTATTCACGTTCACGTTCCAGTTCTCTATTAAATGCGTCATTCATTCCGCGATCTGGCGCTGGCATTTCTAGTCTGACTAAGAAACTGCCGCACATGAGGTAACACATATCTTCGATCAAGAGCAAAGCCTGGTTACGCATCTCCTCATTCACCTCAAGATTGGGATTTCTTGTGCTGACACGAATTCGATGTAAAATATCTTCTGACATGTTATCTTTGTATTTGTTCCACAAGTCTCGTGGGTTCGATGGGAAGCATGTCGAAATGATGATAGCAAATAATGTGCGTATCTGACTTGGAGATGCAGAAATAATTGCTTCAGTGATTGTCGTGTCCCAATGAGTATCGTTTTCAAGCAAATTGAGCTCTTGACATGCTGCACGAAATGTGGGGTACATTATACCATTAATAGTTCGTAGTGTTTCAAAGGATGTTGGCCCTCGAACATGTACCAGCAACAACCGCAAATAGAAACATTCATCATTCTTCGGATGAACTGTGTAAATACGACCAAGAGCATCAGTAGAACGCATATCTAGATGACCAGGAACTGCATCGCCTTGCTTCCGACGTTGAAATTTCTTCGATGTAGCGTTCCAAGTGTAATAACGTGGCATCTCCGAGTAAAGCAACATTCGTGCGAACGGATCGCTTTGACAAATCGCAAAGAAACTGGTCAATGTTGTCGCTGGAGGTCTTTCGGCACGTTGAACAGCATTCGATGCTGTGAAATATACTCTCTGACCGTTCTCTAGATGCACCCCCAAATGCACAACAGTGGGATGACGTTCTTGAATAGGGAATGAGAATATACGCCAAATTGCTTCATTGCTGTTCACATATCTACCAACTTGATAGCACGTAATTTCATCGTTGGTATTGGATGCTTGGATACCAAAAACCGCCATGTCGCTGCCTTTCGTGACATATTTGCAAATGTATTTAATTGACTTGACCGAATTGCAATACTCAACATTACAATGTGCCTTGAATGCTTTGGAAAGAAGTGGTGAATATGGAACAATCCAACTGTTGTCGACCACGAAATCGTTTCCTTTCACTTTAGTTGTGATAGTTCTACCATTATCATCTGGCGATCGACAACGATACAATGGATAACCATCGTTGCCGGTGATGGTCTCTGCCGTCAATTTTCGTGGATACCGTTTGGAACACTTGCCGTCGACCATGCCACGGTCCATGAATCATATTCGTGATTACAACCTCATGTTTGTCTGGATCGGTTTCAGGATCAGGAATCTCCGCACATATGATGTCATCTATTTGATCTGGCCGAATTCTTTCGACTAACCAAATTAGAATGTGTGCATGCGGCAAGCCTCGTTTTTTCCATTCGATTGAATACATCCAGCATCGAGTAGTACCAAAGACGTGTTGCTTAACAATGTAATTCATCAGTGACCGGATTTTTTGCTTGAAAACACGTGCGGTGATGTCGGGCCGATCACTTGATGTTTGTCCGGGAAGCAGCAGTTGAATAATATCCATCCATTTCGGATTACATGTAAATGTAATGAATAGATCTGGCCGACCATAATGACGAACATATGTCATTGCATCTTGCGCATACTCATATGCATGACGCGGGCTACCTGTGTATGTAGCCGGTAAAATAGTTAATCGAACAACATTTTCTGCATCTCCTTCTGTGCTAATTGCATCGTGTAAATGGATATACTCTTCCGAACGTAATTTAGCTTGGTTCAACCGAATGAAAGTCAGGCGCTCCGTTTCGATTTTAACGTACATGTCAACGCAATATTGTTGAAGCAGTGGACGAAATCGCAACAAATAATTGTAGAATTTACGAATCATCAAACGATGTGCGTAATAATTCATCAACTAACCTTCTTGGTAGTTTCCTCACCTGAAACAAATATAGTAAAATTTGTATTTTAGAAGAAAAATCCATGTCTGTATTCCTTGAAGGGGTAAACAGAATGTCATCACTAAGTTTTGTTCAATATTTTCTAAACAAACAACCCCTAATAGGGTTAACGACTCTTACAACTACTCTCTGCTAAATTAGGAGTGACAACTTTTTTTGGTTACCAAAAGCAAACAGAATAAAATGTATATCAAGTTAAAATGTAAAATATGACACTTACCATTCAATGGATTAATCATTTTGATATTGAAGTGATATCCATCGTTTCCTTGCCAAAACATCCGCGGGTATTGTAATGCGTCATATGAACGGTGTGTTTCCTATATTTTTTGTAGTTGCCCAGTATTGCGTCGTGTAAGTACAATATCACGTGTTTCTAAGTTTTCACCAACAATCAGGATTGCCACTTCATCAATTGTTGGAGCATTAAATGTGCGTTCGTGTGTTCCAGCTGGTCGTTTATCTGCTCTGATCACAACTTTATAATCATCACTTGGCATGCGCTCTAACGCAGTCTTGTACAGCCTGACCAATGCATGATGTTCATGAAGCAGTTGCTGCAGATCTTGGAGAATTGCTCTTTTTGTAGCTGTGTTGATCCCTTGACGCCGGTCAAGTTGTTCTTCCATATTGCCCATGAAGTATATTTGCAAGAATTTATGCTGTGCATCTTCATGAGGTTGCAATGATCCAATGCGATGGTAAATCTGGCCTTGAATCTGTAAAGTCAAAGGCATAGTTAGATTTACAATTTTTTTTTCAAATGATAACATGCCATTTTTATTTTAGAGACTAATATCTAACGAACTACTTTCCAGCAATTACCTTAAATGTCGGATTATATCCGTGTTCTTCGATAATTTCCGCCCCAAATGAAGTCATTTGAAAACAGACATTGTATTTTTGAGTGTTCGCTAGAAAATGTCGTGATTCTGGAGTTTCGCCATTAAGCAAGGAACACAATAGCTCTGGTGGCGGAACCAATAATGGCAATTTCACTTTACCACTAAGGAAGCACAAACCAGGCGTTTCACCAGCAAACTTCAATGCGCCACAATGCTGGCAAACAACGTACATTGGACCAATGCAAACTAAACGATGCAAGCTGTAGTCGATGGTGCAATCATATAGAAACGCTGCTCGTCAAATCAACGCTTGAACCATTTCTTCTTGCACGTCGAAGATTATCCCTCTGTTGATCTGTACGATAAGCTCGACGATTTCTCGTTTCTAACCTAGCCGTTTCACGGGCTGCCTCTCTTTCCTCTTGTGTTTGAGTGGCACGAATTAAAGCCCTTCTTCGCTCCATACTAACGCGGCGCTCTTCTCGTGCAATATTTCGTTCTTCATCAGATAATTAACTCGCGATGTTCCGTTGCCTAATTGCAGTACGGCTTCGCTGGGAAAGATTAGATCTTCTAGGACGTGGCATTGTTACTAATACTAATACTGAATATGTACTCGCACAAAACCACACAAAACAAACAAATATAACAGTAGCTGAACTTTCGTGACATAGACATTGATTGACAATAATTTAGATCATAGACTACTACTTTGGATACTGCACTTTTTAACCTTTGTAATTATATATCTTAGAAAATCATAGACAACATAAAAAGATATTTACGCTTTCGATAACTTAAATTATAAATCTTAAAGAAATTGTTTAATCGAAAATAGAAACTTTAATTTACGCAAAATAAAGTTATGAACGCACGCGTAAATGTTAACCATTTGTCATTTCTGAACGCAGGCATAAATATTTGAGGAACTTCTATTTAAATCTGCTTAATACACTTTTCAACCTTTTTAATTGATTAAAAAAATACAGACAAAAGTTTATTCACCCTTTTTAAATAGTTTACACAAAATACATTTCTGAACGCATGCATAAATGTCAATCATAAATTTGACAGGATGACAGGAGAAAACAAATGTTTGACAGGTACGAAACAAAGGAACATAATTAAATGGAAAATGATTCATTTTCATAATTATGTATTCGTCAAGTTTTCATTGTTTTTAAAATGTATTTTGCTATTCAGGGCGGAGACAAATCCAACGAAACAAAAACCATGAAAATTGATCCAGCCGATCTCGAGTTATAAGTGTTGTAACAAACCCGTCTTTGTTTTATATATATAGATATAACTGCAGCATGGCTCTACCACGTACGATTCATTACCACCATCTAAACGAAATCAATCAAATGGATATTAATACGCAATATTTTTGTATATAAATTTTTATTATAATTGATTCTATAATTAAATATTTCTCTTCAACATAACACCATTCAATTTTGCAGCGCCGTCGTGTGATAACAATTTCCCGCTTTTTTGTCTCGATCCTTTTTTTCTTTTCTTTTATTATTACAGCGACAACTACGGAGGCTTTTGAGATTGGCTTGCCGCAACGGTAACACCGTTCTAGTTGTCTGCGAATTATTTTATATTTCGCATTTGGTACAACGTTACGAGAATGAAATTTGTCGAGCGCCGCGACCCGTTGTTAGATTGTGTTGGGACTCCTTTGTAGGCGTTTAGCGTGTCGCAGAATAAATGAAATGCTTTTTTGTCCTTGTCAGAGGAGTTTAAAACATTTTACTGTATTAAAATTTTTGTTGTTATGTGGCGACTCCAAATATTTTTATCCCGCATGCGAAGATTTTTTTTAAATACTAGCAATGCTATTGGCATTACTAATGTTTCCTCCACTCCTAGTAAGCATAAATTCGAAAATGCATGTAGCATTTTTTGATTTTTTTCTATCGTTAAGTTAGTGGTTTACGACGGTTAGTCGGTTGTCAAATGGCGGGTTAGAACCCACGACCTTTTGGGTTACGACCCGCTCCTCGTCATCAGGCTATTGTTGCTTAAATTGATTGATGATTTTCAAAGACAGTCAGTGCACAGCCACATCAAATTTGTTGTAATAGTATGCTCCATAAGGAATATTTTGAATAAAAGATAGTTCTTAACGATTTTAGGACATTTTGGTATTAGTATTTCCCTATGAATTAGTAACTGTTTTTGTGGAGTCGACTAACTATTCATTTTATTATTTTGCTTATATCCCATGCACTTTATCATAATTGATTACTAAATTTAGGACCAATTTTGGGAAATATATTATAATGTTCAAAAGTTAATTTTACATTGATAATAAATGATCGCCGCTTTTGAAGTAAAATTATGTCTTATCTTTATGTAAACATAAGCAAATGAATATGGCTAGAAAGTGAAAGTACAACTATCCGCCCGCTACAACACTTGTTAATGCAAAGCGGGATTTGTTGTTGCGGGAACAGGGGGGGGGGGGGGCATTCCGCTCCAGTTATCATCCGAAAACTTTTGCCCAATCCGATTTACCTGAGTTTAATTACGTTTTCTACTATTAAGAATTTATGTCGGATTGGTACAAATTGTTCGTTGAGTAAACTGAAATAATAATATACATTTATAGTGAATTTGCTTTGAAATTAATTGCATAATAGGAGAAAGAACAAGAAGTTTTTGCAAAAGTAATTATTTCTCTTTTATAACATTTAATATTATAGGTTGCACTTATCCGCCAAGATTAATTAACATTTTCTTTCACATTATGTTTGTCAGATAGAAAACGTTTAAAGCGATATGGCAACTTTTTTGTTTACAAGATTTCTGTCATTATAACAATTTAAGGTTTAAGTGCAATAAAGAGTTTAAAGTTTAAGTATCTATGTTTCAATCTTGATAATAGTGCTATTATTTTTATCCTGACCGAAGAAAAATAAAGTCCTATTTCGTGAGTATAAATTTAGTCCAAAGACAGGAATATATTTAGACCAATTAAATGACTTTTTTTTTCAAATAAATTAACTATTAATTTTTAATATAAATTAAACACAAAAGAATACAATCACGTGGGTTAGTGGTTAGAGGATCTGGCTATTAGGTTGCAGGTCTTAGATTCGAACCTCACACTTTTTTTTAAACCGTTACCCCCTATCATGGGAATTTCTCCAGTATTGCGGAGGTTTTATACATACACAGATCATACATCAAAGAATTTCTCATTCAATATCGACCGTGGGTATAGTAAATGGTGATTATGGGAATTTTCAAAAAGGTCTAGAGAACATGAGAGCTTTTTTTACTGAAAACGAGGCATTCTATTTTAGTCCTCCGCGAAATGCGTTGTCACCTTTTTTGATTCCTATTTCATCCATTTTAAATCTTAACAAAGGATATAAGTATATGTACGTGTCTATGGCCACAGCATCCACTTACCAGTAGGTGAATAGCGTGCTCGTTGGTCACCCTTATTCTAGATAAAAAAGATCTCATTGCTACCGAAATATCACGGTTAAACCATCTCGGAAATTCCAAATACATAACCGGAGACAAACGAGATATCCGGTATTGCGATCACCAACCCACGCCATGCCCAGCAGTGTCCAGAAAGAGAAGGAAAAAAAGGAATTCTCTTGCAAAGCGTAGCATAACATATATATTTATAAAAAAATACGACTCAACCGCCAATATTTTACATCACCACTATATAAAACCGTATAGCCGGAGCCGGGTATACGATATAACTGCAATATCGTGAGAAATTTTAGAAGTTGCTGCGATCTTAGCATACAACGCCTTAGCTACAAACGCCTACACTGCACGGAGTTATCGGGCTGGCATCAGACTCCCGACGACACAATTATTAAACAAGGCAAATCTCTTAACTTCTGTTACAGTAAAAAGCGTTTTAAACATAACAGTTTGCATAGATCCGAGAGTTTTTTTTTTTGAAAATGTAAGGGAATAAAATGAATATTTCATCTAATAGTAATTTGATGTTGTGGCCCAAAGACGTACTATATCTGTATCTCGATTAAAGATCAGAATACTATATGCAGATATATTGCCATCCTTAGAGACTGGGTTAGAATGCCCTTTACTGCTAAAAACGGTCTACTTTTCTTGTCAATCATCATAAAAAATAGCAGCCATGTGCCGCTGTTTCATGTTGGAATTCTTCACGTATGTTTATTATATAATAATTTATTTAAACAAGTAAAATACATACTTTCCTTTTTCAACTATTGTGCACGCTCCCGATTTCTTAATGTGATCTTAAAAGACAAATAAAATCATTACTGTAAGAAAGAGAAGAAAATTAGGGACACATTTTATGTGATTGCAGATTATCGGATAAGAGAAATGTTATCTCGTTCTACTTTTTTCATTATATGCTATAACCTTAATTACGAAATAGACCGCCCGCTATAAGCACTGATTTTCAGTTCGGCCCACATAGGAGGCAACTGCGACATCTGTATAAAGAGTTTTTGCCTCGCACTAATCATTCGAAACACTGCCACATTATGTTTATTTGTTATATATGTATGTATAGTTACACGCTGTTCTATGCGACCAGTATTTCACACGTCGAGCTGACCCATTCGTTTTGCAGTCATATTACGTATTGTGGATCTACTACGCGTATTCTATTGGTGTTGTACAAAATAATTTGTCTTTTTTATATATATAAAGGGTGACAAACGAACACACAATCCACATAAAATTAACCCATAGTTATATACATCTATCCTCGATTAAGAATCGTAATACTAATGCTTTGTGACCCCTCAAGACTTTTTTTAAAAAGGTTTTTAAATAAGGTTTTTCTTCTGTACCATAGGGGCAGTTTACATACATATATTTCACAGGGAATAACATCCACACCCGGAACAATTACTTCTAGTCTATACAAATATTTGTTCCGTGGCACTTAGCGCTGTAACTTATTGTTTAAGCCACTGCGACACGGAGCCGTCTGGACTAAGCTGAAAGTCTTATTTCTAGTAAAAATATCTTCGTTTTCTCTAAATCTATCATACAAAACACAGCAATATTAAGCTGATATTTTACGATAGTATACAGTGAAGCATGGCCCATTCCCCGGTCGAGTCGAACCATTCGTGCTAAAACTATAACATGGCTCTACCACGTTTAATATATAAAATACGAATTCATTATTTTTCATTTATCTTACCCAGGCCTACACCCGCACGCTATAAGACGGCGAACGCGTTTAATTTCACCGTGCCATATATTTTAAAACGGGCCGTGCAACTACATTTTATAGCAAAGGGAGGCATATATTGTGGCGCTTTAATGGCTGGATTGTTTTATCGCGCTCATTATGAGCGAATCTGCTTGCTAGTGCGGTATTAATTTACGCCCGGGTTAGTATTCTTAGGAGCGTTTCTGAAGTACTCGTTAAATACTTTAGAAACGCTCTTAAGTATATATATATATATATATATATATATATATATATATATATATATATATATATATATATATATATATATATATATATATATATATATATATATAGTGTGTGCCGGACGGGAGAAACTCTCCGGAGTAAATGTTGTCGAAGATACTTCGCGAGTCGCTCACGTCCTACACCTATAGGTTCCGGTGGGTACTCTCACCGCCGTCTTTGTTGGTGCCGCTGAAATATTGTGGACTGTAGTTAAAATCAAAATGCACGATTAACAAATACAAATAGCAAGGTAGTGGCCAGCGGTTCGACTGATTGATTACTCGCGAAATTTTATAACTATTTATCACGGTTGTTAAACTACGGTTGTTCACTGTATATTTCAAAAGATATCTTTAAATTGTACGGTGGTATCAAATATCTATTGGTAGTAGCTGGTTTTCTAACACTACTGACTAGCAGCTATTATCAACTAAACTAGTTGATTTTATCACTTGTGTAACTGCGGATATCAGTTACCACTTTCACTATATGTAACTGCGAATATCAGTTACGACCTGTTGCGGCTAGGTAACACTTTCACTATGTGTAACTGCGAATGTCAGTTACGACCTTTTTAGGCTAGGTAACACTTTCACTATGTGTAACTGCGAATGTCAGTTACGACCTTTTTCGGCTAGCTAACACTTTCACTATTCACTATATACTGCTACTAGTCACTTCAGCTACCACCGGATACCACTCACTTCACTTCACTAGTCACTGGTAGTTCTTCACACTACAACTGGTACTGGGTCCCGAGCCCCTAAGGTAGACTTTAGCAATACTTTGCAGTGAGCCGCTTGCCATTTTTCGTTTTGCCTCTTTATTGCATAAACTTATCACTATACAGATGGCATAAATTGCAATATTTTCTATACAAAACTAATTGCTACACTAACATGCTATACATCATTAAATCGGTAGTCTGATACTTTATTAATATATCATAAAGGTTACTAAAAACATTAACATTGTAAAAAGTTATTAAACGAAATGTCCCAAATTTTCATAATATTTGGGCATTTTAATTCTTTAATTTTTCTATAACTACGAAATGCGTTTAATTATAAAAAAATATTCCTATACTTCTTTAATCTATAAGCCATATGCTAATTAAATGTCATATTTATAACTCTTTTAGGACATAAAATTATTTTCATTATTTTTAGTATGAACTATTACGCAGTTAATTAAAAACTTCTAGAGAGTTCCATGATAAGACGCGCTGTGATTGGTCGATTTTTTGGTATATAATAAAAGTTGTTTATATTACTTGTTACCTATCAAAACGACATTCTATACAAACATATTGAGAGTTATAAATATGCTAAATAACTATATTAATACACGTTTTTACTCAGTTTTCTTGGTAATTTCACTATTAATACATAAAACAATATTCTTTATTATTTTGTTTCTTAAGGTTGTTAGGCCGTCGCGAACATCTCTCCCGCCGTGCAGCGTCGCGACGATTTTCTCACAGCGGCGCTGCATCCATTTCGGTGAGCGACGTTGCTTCTACTTCGGCAGCGGCACGAGTTTCCTGGTTGGCCTCTTGATTAGGCCGTTTGCTGTGCGTACCTCCACAGTGCGGATCTGTCCGTCTGCACCGGGGTAAACAGCTTCCACCCTCCCTCGTGGCCAGGTGTTACGAGGTAACTGGCCGTCAGCTATGAGGACTGGATCGCCCACCTGGAGATTGGGACCTCGCCCATGGGCCTCCCGCCGGTTTTGAAGTTCCGGTAAATACTCTCGGACCCAACGCTGCCAGAACATGTTATATCTATAACGAGTATCTGGGAGCGTCGCCAGTGTCTTTTGCTATTCATATCCTTTTCATCAAATACTCCAGGTGTCGGTAGTCTCGCAGATCCTCCTAAAAGGAAGTGATTTGGAGTGATGGATTCGTCGTCGTCGCTGTCCACAGAGATGTGAGTCAAAGGTCTGCTATTTACTGTGTACTCCACCTCGCAGAGCAGCGTGGCTAATACTTCCTCATGCGGATGTCTCTCATAAAGGACGGTGTATAGTGCCGTCTTCACGCACCGTATGAGACGTTCCCTCTTGGTTGGTGTTTTATGCAGCAAATTGATTGGAAGTCGAGCGAGCTTTAGGTTGAAGCTCAGCTGATCGGTACCCGGTTTCCAGATTAATCCGAGTATCTTTTCCTCGGTTCCTTTGTTTCCCAGATCGACTGACTCAGATGCTTCATGGTCAGGTTCTAATTCTTTTACAATTTCTGGTGCGTTGGAAACCCATTTTCTTAAGGTGAAGTGCGCGTTTTTGTGTATGTCGCGTACTTCCTTCGATATTCGCATTGCCTCTTCCAGAGACTGGAAACTGTTGAGATAGTCATCCATATAGTGGTTTTGAATGATAGCTTCTACGGCTTCTGGATACTTGTCTTTGTGTTTTTTAGCGTTCCAGTTCTTCGCGAATATAGCTGTGCAGGGTGAACTGGCTGCACCGAAAATTATCGACGTCATTCTATATTCCTGTGGAGCTTCATTACGTCGATCCCCTCTCCAGAGATATCTTAAGGCATCTCTGTCTTCAGGTCTGACTTTAACCTGCATGAACATTTCGCCTATGTCCGCGGAGACAGCGACTTTATGGCGGCGAAAACGCATCATAACCCCTGGTAGTGATTGCAGTAGGTCTGGAACCGTGAGCAGGAAGTCATTCAATGACACCCCCTTTGTTTTGGCTGCAGCATCGTGTACTATTCGAAACTTCTCTGGCTTCATTGGGTTATGGACGTCGAAATGGGGTAGGTACCATGTTCTTCCCGGTGTGCTAGTTTTCGGTGCTATCTCGGCGTATCCTTTTTGTACTAGGGAATTCATTTGTTCATCATACTTTCTTTTTAGATCTTCGTCTCGATCTAATTTTCTTTCAATGGAAACGAGCCGTTTTATTGCTGTTTCGTAATTACCAGGCATCTCGATATCCTTTTTCTTCCAGAGAAGCGCTGTTTCTATGTGCCCGTCTTGTAACTGACGGGTGCTGCTATTTAGTATATCTTCAGCTTTCTTCTCTGGGTCGGAGTCTGGTCTTCTCGGATTGATAATGAGGGATTCCAGCGCGAAATATTCGCGGAGTTGGTCATCTATAGTCTCCTCGCTCTTGTGCAGCTCATTGGCCGCGTGGACGCGCTGATACGGGGCTTTAGTGTGTGCCCCGTGTAGCACCCATCCTAATTCTGTGAGCGAGGCAATTGGCTGGTGCGACGGACCTCTTCGGATTTGAGTGGCTATCAGAAGTCTCCAATTGTCCTGTCCTATTAGGATCCTTGGGTTGCCGGAGTCATATGTTAGCTGCTCCTTTAGGTCTTTCAAGTGGTTGCACTTAGCTATGTCTGCTGCACGCACAGTCTGTGGCACCAAGTTTAGGCTTGCAACCGTGCGTGCTCTGAATGGCACCCTTTTGCTGTGGAAACTCATCAGCGATACTTTGATTCTTCGAGATTTCGGTGAATCGAGGGTAGTGTTCCCGATAGCAGTGATCTTAAACGGGTCCAACCGCCCTGTAGCTCCAATTTGTTTGGCGATCTCTTCATCCATTAGTGAAACTGTTGACCCATCATCCAGCAGGGCGTGTGTATTTACAGCTCCCGCCGGTCCAATTACTCGCACTGGAATTATTTTTAAATAGGACTTGATGCTTTGACACAGCGAATGAGTTAGCAACAGTTTCTTGAGGTTCTTTTTGTTTGACCTCAGTCTTCTCCTTTGTATTGTTATGGAGAAGTCGATTGTGTGTCGCGGTGCATCCTTTTATTCCACACTTATTGGTTTTGCATTTGTGTGTCTGATTTCGATAACGTAAACAGCGGAAATATAAATTATTTTGCTTTGCGAGTTCCCATCTTTTGTTGGTATTTGCTTCCTTAAATTTTTTACATTCAGATCCGTAGTGACCCTCCTCTTCGCACACTCTGCATTTCGGAGACGGCTTAGTAGTAGCCGCGTGTGCTCTATGTACTGAACGATTGCTTTGTGCTTCGTTTATAATTTCTGGAGGCGCAAATGCACTGCAGAAGCGAGCTTGCTCGGTAATAAACTCGCTGAAGCAGCCGAGGTCTGGTCTAGACTCATATTTTTCTGTGTATATTCTATACCACTGGGCACGTATAGAGTTTGGCAGTTTGTCGGTGAGGTGTCGTAGCAGCTCTGCGTTGACGAGGTAATGATCTCGCTTTAGTGCTCGAAGAGTGACTACGCTTCCCCTCACTTTGCTCGCGAATGTGCAGATGTCTCTGGGCGCTTCTGTACAGCGTGCTAATCCTCGTAACTTCTCGGTTTCTGCTTGCGCGATTGAATCTGGACGCCCAAATTGTAGCTCCAGTTCTCGCATAATCTCATCTGGCTTAGCATGCCCGATGAGTTCTGAGCTGACTGTTTCCAAGGCTCTTCCTTGTAGACTTCGTCTTAGTCTAGCAGTGTTTTCAATATCATTGAAGTAGCCTCGGGTTGTTTCGTAAATGGCACGGAATGAAAGCCACTCGGTATGTGCTCCGCTAAAGCTTGGCAGTGTCATTATAGCTTTCGACGCTGCGAAAGTATGCGACGATAGTGGCGCACTTTCTAACTTTGGTTTGTCAGCGAGCGCGGCTATAGCGGATGTGAGCTCCGATATAAACGGACGGAGCCCCCTGTCTTCACTTATGACAGGTTCCTGGCTAGGTTTCTTTGGATTGGGATCCTTTTGTACATCTTCTGGATAGGAATCCTGGTTTGTGAGCTCTGATACAATCGGTAGGAGCCCCCTGTCTTCATCAACGGTGGGTTCCTGGCTGAGCTTCTGTGGCATGGGATGCTTTTGTGCATCTTCTGGATAGGAAACCTGGTTCGCGAGCTCCTTTTGGGGCTCACTGAGGTCGACAACGTCCGGGGTCGGCTTTGTGACGGTTTTATTAAATGGTGCCTTCTCTCCGGTGATTGCGCCTTGATTTGACTTTTGTTTGGCTACAGAGTTTTCGAGCCAAGATCGAACGTACTCACTTTTGGAGTGACCATCTTCTTCATAGTCGTCTGATTCGTCTTCTTCTTCAGTCATCTGTAAGGAGATCTGCGCAAGTTCTAGTTTGATCTTCAATACTTCTTCACGAGCCTTCAAAATTCTTCTATTGGGCCGAACAGTCTTCTTTGACTTCGTACTGCAATCGGTGTGGCCCCTCGGTGGCTCTACGATGTGGGTGTCTTCCCGGGCTGGTGGCGATGATGCACGGCTAAAGTCATCGTTGCCTTCTAGATGTTCCCTCTGCTTCGTTGTGCGGGCCGTAGTGGCCGGCGCGGGCAGGGGTATCCCCCCCCTCGGAGGGCAGCATGGCGTCTCAGCGCCCTCTACCGTTGACGGTGAGCGTGGCGGCATCTGGTGGTGGACGGCGGCGTTACTGGCCGACGAACCTCCTTCCAGACCGACGGTCCACGCCTTGGCTGCCCTTCCTTGCGAACGGGTGATCGGCATCTTGAATCTGAAAATTCTGCGGTTTTAATACGGTGGTGACTATTTACCCGGTTCCGATATACAAACGGATATATCCGGCTCGAAGAACCAACGAATGTGCCGGACGGGCGAAACTCTCCGGAGTAAATGTTGTCGAAGATACTTCGCGAGTCGCTCACGTCCTACACCTATAGGTTCCGGTGGGTACTCTCACCGCCGTCTTTGTTGGTGCCGCTGAAATATTGTGGACTGTAGTTAAAATCAAAATGCACGATTAACAAATACAAATAGCAAGGTAGTGGCCAGCGGTTCGACTGATTGATTACTCGCGAAATTTTATAACTATTTATCACGGTTGTTAAACTACGGTTGTTCACTGTATATTTCAAAAGATATCTTTAAATTGTACGGTGGTATCAAATATCTATTGGTAGTAGCTGGTTTTCTAACACTACTGACTAGCAGCTATTATCAACTAAACTAGTTGATTTTATCACTTGTGTAACTGCGGATATCAGTTACCACTTTCACTATATGTAACTGCGAATATCAGTTACGACCTTTTTCGGCTAGCTAACACTTTCACTATATGTAACTGCGAATATCAGTTACGACCTTTTTAGGCTAGGTAACACTTTCACTATGTGTAACTGCGAATGTCAGTTACGACCTTTTTCGGCTAGGTAACACTTTCACTATGTAACTGCGAATGTCAGTTACGACCTTTTTCGGCTAGCTAACACTTTCACTATTCACTATATACTGCTACTAGTCACTTCAGCTACCACCGGATACCACTCACTTCACTTCACTAGTCACTGGTAGTTCTTCACACTACTACTGGTACTGGGTCCCGAGCCCCTAAGGTAGACTTTAGCAATACTTTGCAGTGAGCCGCTTGCCATTTTCCGTTTTGCCTCTTTATTGCATAAACTTATCAATATACAGATGGCATAAATTGCAATATTTTCTATACAAAACTAATTGCTACACTAACATGCTATACATCATTAAATCGGTAGTCTGATACTTTATTAATATATCATAAAGGTTACTAAAAACATTAACATTGTAAAAAAGTTATTAAACGAAATGTCCCAAATTTTCATAATATTTGGGCATTTCAATTCTTTAATTTTTCTATAACTACGAAATGCGTTTAATTATAAAAAAATATTCCTATACTTCTTTAATCTATAAGCCATATGCTAATTAAATGTCATATTTATAACTCTTTTAGGACATAAAATTATTTTCATTATTTTTAGTATGAACTATTACGCAGTTAATTAAAAACTTCTAGAGAGTTCCACGATAAGACGCGCTGTGATTGGTCGATTTTTTGGTATATGATAAAAGTTGTTTATATTACTTGTTACCTATCAAAACGACATTCTATACAAACATATTGAGAGTTATAAATATGCTAAATAACTATATTAATACACGTTTTTACTCAGTTTTCTTGGTAATTTCACTATTAATACATAAAACAATATTCTTTATCATTTTGTTTCTTAAGGTTGTTAGGCCGTCGCGAACAATATGCTTAAGAGCGTTTCTAAAGTATATATATGCATATATTCAGGAAAGGAAACAAATCAGGAGACGGGTGGCAGCAGCGTCTTCCTAATAGCGACAAAAACCTGAATTAATCGATCTCAGTTCAACATGCCATTCG
This sequence comes from Parnassius apollo, assembly GCA_907164705.1. NCBI lineage: Eukaryota > Metazoa > Arthropoda > Insecta > Lepidoptera > Papilionidae > Parnassius > Parnassius apollo. The sequence continues at coordinate 5,432,141 of CAJQZP010000978.1, read as the reverse complement.
AGATCGATTAATAGAAGAATCGATTTCTTGTGCCAGAAAAGTAGATTTTAATCGATATATAGTACTGTATCGATCCAGTGAATCGATATTTCATTCTAGAAAATCGAGCTGGAATCTTTTTCTGTTTTCATAAGATTTATAAAATTATTTCTTATAAATATTCGATTTTTGAGAAATCGATCATTTGGACCTAGATTTTTTTTGAATCGATTCATCAGATTTCAAATTAAAATCAATCTTTTTCGGAAAGAATCGATATCTCTACTAAAACCTATGGCGTATATCCTCCCTATGTGCCCGTTTATGGAGGTCTATGTTAAGCAGTGGACTATAATAGTTTGTAACGGTAAATGCAATAAAAACTAAAGTTAGAAACTAACTTACAGTCCATATGATGGTAAATTTACGTGACAGAGCCACGCTGTAGCTATATCATAGTTGTAGCACGAATAGGTCGGCTCGACCGGGGTAGGACCACTCTCACAGAATACCAGCGTAAAATAGCAGTGTAATGCTGCTGTGTTTCGCATAGTGAGTGTTAAGAACCGGAGACCCCTTATACTAGAATCGAGGCATTCCATCTTAGCCCTCAAGGGTGAAACACGTTTGCATTTTGATTCTTAATTGAGGTTATATGTAGATGTCTATGGGCCAGTTCCACTTACCATCAGATGGACTGTGTGCATGTTTGTCACCCAATGCTAAAAAATGTCTACTGCAGTCTATGGATACCAGCGACCAACTTCAAATAAAGCTAAATCCTTTACCACATTTACGAACTAAAATAGGATAGTCCATAGTTTGTAGTTATACCGACTCTATAACTTACAGACCGAAACACGCAATGTACCACGCTTTCATAGAATACCGGCCTGAAGTGTCGGCGTAATACGGCTGTGTTTCTTGTGAAGGTAGAGTAGAGGTAGTAGTACTTGTAGAGATGAGTGTAGAAAACCGGAGGTCCTTTTAACTGGATACGGGGCATTCCATCTCTCAGGGGTGGCAACACATCTGCATTTTGAATCTTAATCAAGGATAAATGATCTATATTTATCTTGTATGGGTATGGACCTCGGCGACCAATTGCCATCAGGTGGGTTGTGTGCTCGCTTGTCATCCTTACTCTATAAAAAAAAACTTAACTAGTATCCAATACCAGATCTACAATCCGTTTAGAGTTACCCACCCAACACTTCGAACGCTGGTAAAATGCTGCCACTCGAGAAACTTTGTTCCCCATCGGTTGCCTTTTCTTCGAGGTATCAGTTCAGGTCTACTACTGCCTTAGTAACTGGTCCGTTGACCTACTTTTTTTAAGGAAGAGAGTTTATTCTGAACCTATTTTAATTTTTAAAAGGAAGGGCATGTCTATTCGTTACTATAAACACTCAAACTCAAAAAGAGGAAACCGCAATAAATAATCTATACATATAATAAATATGTAGAAAAGTCGTGTCTGTAATTCTAATTTCCTGTCTCCTGAAAAAACAAGTCCATGGGACTAAATAAAGGAATAGATCTTTCTACTTATCAGTCTGTCTGTGTATTCAGGATTCACGCAAAACCTACTAGACAGATCTACATTGAATTTTGTGTGTAGGTAGTTTGTGATCCGGGGTAACTACGTTTATCCGATTATGGAAATTAAAACAGGAGGACTAAATATTTTCCTTTCTATAGAAGTTAATTTTCTATGATATATGATTATGTTAGCTATAAGCGGGATAACGTATAATTTTTTAATAAATTCAGTATTTATAAATAAAGTTTAAAATTGGTTTTGACTATTATGTAATAATTGGAAACTACGCCGGCGGTCCACGTAAAAACGCCATCTCTCACAAAAAAGTAAAAAGTAGTACATTTATATGATAATTGTATTTATTAAATTATTTGAAACATCTAAGATTTATTTTAAGTTTTTTCGATAATTAATTTTAATCGTTAATAATTTAAATAGATAATAGTGAACTCTATGAAAATTCAGATGGTTTGGTTTGCCTGCGATTATTGCAAAACTCTCATTACACTTATACTATACTTAAAGAATTTTTATATACTTAGTGGCCAGATCGTAGAATTGATTATATCATGATTAGTTGATCATTTCGTGAAATGGTGGCATTTCGTGAAATTTAACTCTGTTGACTATATCATGATACGAGTAAGGCTTGACCAAAATCAATGAATAGACGTAGTTTGAATAAATTAACTACTAAACACAACATTGCTATTTCATGATATTCTAATTATATCGTAAAATAGTTTCACCATTAACCGTTAGCAGCACTGTTGGCGCATTTTTAACAGAAACAGTATTTGATTAAAACTACTGTATTGTTAACAATGACATCGGGACGTCAGTCATCTCAGTCCCCCGTGACCATGGGTGCTGGAAAGCGCCCGAAACGTCGGGAATTAAAAATAAAAAGTAAAAATAAACGCGATAAAATCCGTAAAAGTAGTTTTAATCATGTGCAATGTTCGCGTAAATATAAGAAATCATTAAGAAACAGTATTTTTAACAAAATTCATATAATTTTATCCCTCATCGTCAACATTTATATAATATATTATATAAACGTTCGAGGGTTTTAGATGACCCAAGGGCCACTCCAGTCGCGTTTCAATCAACTGTCGCTGATATTACTAGATGATGCTTTCGTATGATATTATAGCGAACGAAGGATAAATTAACAAACGTTGTCATTTATACGATACTAGTTTTAGCTTTCATGGTTTTAATCTAATATTAGTGACATCTACTTACAGCTAAATTAACTAATAATGACTATATGACAAGATTAAAAGAAAGCTACTAAAATCTTAATCTTGCAGGATTAAAAACTTAAAATATCCTGCCATAATCAGGATGATTTACCGTAACTGCCACGTTTAGAAAAATATATCGATTGATACTGTGTATACAAAACTGTGATTAAAAGAGAAGCACTTTAGTTGAATATACTTATTGGGTGAATATCGGCATAGCAAATAATTTCACTAACTTCCTTTGGTATTAAGTTACCCGATGTAAGTAAAATTGAAAGTGCACTGTGAGATTTTATCTCTATTTGATGGAACAGTTCGTGGCATCTTCAATTGTAAGTAATGAAGAGACTTTCTACTAGGGGCATGTGTATATATCGTATTTAATTTAATTTAATTTATTAAATTAATATTATATATAATTAAAATTATAAATACAAGAACTTTGTTAGCTCACCGTAAGATTTAATGGCATGGGAGCAAAACATTTACGATCCCCGCGAGGACCAATGAACCTGTTATAGGAAATTTTGTTCTGTGTGATAATGAACAACGTGTACGATAGTGAAGTGGTGAAGAATACCTTTGTGGAAAAACCTAGCGATATGGCACCCGCAGCTCTTTATTATTTTGAGTCGTTATGAGATTGATGCTGCTGCCTATTTTCTGTTTCTGTTTAATTCTGTCGCTTCTTAAGAGACCCACGACAGATAGAGGTAGTGACTTCTTTTTCGCTGTCACTACAAATACTTCATGAACGGGGCAGAAATATTGAATATATTTTCACGTTTCAACGTTCATGAATGTAGTTCTAACCACGTTCACCGTGAATAGAACTACATTTATGATCTGACTTCTGGCAAGTTTAAAATTTTTATTAAACATAGATTGTATAATAACGGTTACTATAACATAAGAATTACTTACTTTCAAAAAGTATTATTTATAATCTATATCGAATAAAAAAGTTTCTATTTCTATGATGTTTAGTCTACTTGAATGTTAAAAAATAAGCAACTATTTATTTTATAATATAGGGTGACAAACAAGCACACAGTCCACCTGATGATATTGTGTACACAAGTATCCTCGATTACGAATTAAAATGCAGATGCATTATCACCCATGAGGACTAAGATGGAATTCCTCATTTCCAGTAAAAAGGGTCTCCGGTTCTCTACATTCACCATACGAAACACAACAGCATTAAGCTACTAATTGACGCTGGTATTCTGTGAGATTTTATACTGCCAATCTGTATTCAATGGTGTAAAACAAATATTACAAATAAACATTATGCCGTACATTAATTGAAGATCATGAAATTTGACATTATTTGGTCAAAATCAAACTACCTTAAATTATTAATAAATATAAAGAGTAAAAAAGAAATAACGCAATTTTAAATATATAAGACAATTTACCATTTTTAAAGATACATCGGTAATCATGTCCGATATAAAAATGTGACTGGTGTTGCTAGACGTATGATTTTAATTCAATTCTGAAAATATCTGCGTCCAACAGTCTCTAAGAATTAAAAAAAATCATATGACAACCAAACTTAGAGACACAGACAACGAGGCGACTCTACAAGTGATCCAACTTTGCTGATTTTGGTAGGGAGAAGTATTAACGATGTTCCTGCAATGGCTTGGCTTGCGTGGGTGAAGCCCACGAGTAAAGAGATAATAACTTAATAAATAAAAATAATATTAACCCAAAACTAAAAAAAAAAAACAAATGACGGCGCTTATATTTATAACTCATAACATCTTGAAATCAAATACCATTTTCATATTAAATTCTAAAATTCTAAAATTTTATTTTAATGTATATTATTTTTTTTTTACAAAAATCAAATGTGTTATGGAACATTCAGCCTATTGATTAAAAATTTCCTTTCCTATTGGTTTAAATTTTTCGCGTAAATATAGGAAATAATTATTCAGTCTATTGTTTAAAACTCCACTCCACGCGCCGCCAGCCAAAAGCGAATTCGAGTAACTCAAAGGCCCCGTCCAGGAATGAATCGCAATCGTCTAAAGAAATAGTAAAGTACGAACGATAAATTGGATAAAGCAGCAATATTGGCGCACTCAGAGTCCCGTAATAGGCAATTTTCGACATCCAATCCCGGCACAATAGGATAAGATCGGCAATTTAAATATTTCTAACGATCTTCGGTTTCGAGTGTTTACGTTTTAAACATTTGATACGTTTCAATTCTTTTTAATTCGTTGTTAAACCTTTTCCGTAATTTAATGAATTTCAGCGTAATTATATTGCTAGATGTTATTTCTTTGTACAGCCCTCACCGGCGAAATCTGTGAAAATCAAGAGATATTATGTTTAATGTGATCATGGGCTAAGTACATGGATATCCATCTTATTTTTATACAAATTTGAATGTTGACTTCTTCCATATCCTTCTCGTTTTTGCGTCAAATTTCAAAATATGTTCATGTGGCTCTTCAGCCCATTAGAGACCGATATCACATTTAAAAGATGTGATTATGTGCGTACATATTTATTGATAAATTTTTTCTGTAGGTGTTTCGTCACTGAAATACTCCTAATAATTTCTGATGATTTTTATTTCTAACAATTACATTAAAGTTTAGGTGACAACGAGCACTCAGTTCACCTGCTTGAATTTTTATTTTTGAATTGAAGTGAATGCTGTGGCCCATATAATTTTTTTTATTCAACATGTTATACTTGTAGGTTATGAATTATTTGCTATATTAATTATATATAATCATTTATTACAGTTTATCAAAATTCCAGTGTTGTGCATAGGTCTCATAAAGGGGATACACAGCACAGACATTTGTTTTGTCGTTTTTTCTTTATTCAATACGGAACGGGATCTACGGAAGAAAATTTCTTATAAAATTTTCTGATAGTATAATTTTAGAAACAAACGTCTTATAATTAAGAAATAATTAATAAGTTCACGGCTCCATAAATAGTTGAGCAATTAAAATTATATCTATAAACAGAATTCAAATGCGGCGTAAATACGCAAAAAAAAAAACTCCACCCCGCTTCGCGGTAAAAGCCCGGCCTTGTTTCATGCCGCTCGCTTCGCATTGTCTGAAATTAATTTTCCTGTTCCGGCCGATGCATCTTTTATAAGATAGTGGAATAAAAGTGGAAGGTAAAAAGTGGGAAGGGAAATCCTCAGCGGTTATTAAGGTGCAAATTTAATTTGTACCGTCCCTGGTTCGAGCGACAAATTTCAATTGTTGTTCGGGTTTCGGTGATTGGCACTTTCCCGTTGTTAGCTTGTTGACGTGTTAGCTCATCGACATTTTTTTGTTTTAACAATTTTTCTGTCCGCGATGTAGATGCAATACTTAGTTAAACAATCGAAATGTTCATATATGATTCATGGCACGGGACAGGGAATGCATTAATTTAACTAATGATTTGTATACTTTCGTTTTCATATATGTTCTGTAGCGTTGATATCGAGGTGTAAATATGCCTTAATTATAATTGTTGGCAATCATCTTTTAAATAAATAATAAATGATTAAATTACATTTTGAGGTGACTTAAGAGAATCCGTCACCTAATTTCGTCCCTCGGGTGTTGAAAGCGGCGATTATGAGGGAGCCAAAGATACCTCCAGGCTTCCGATATATGGCGGTATGACATATCGTAAGTACTCACTACTCAGATCGACAACGGGAAAATGGCAAAATAGCAATTATTCTTAGAATAGGTAATAAATACATTCCCAAGTACTAATTTACTTTCTGAAATAGAAAGAACTAGCAAGAACCTTAGCGGGATTTTACTACATTAAAGTTACAGCCTATATATACTCACCGTTGGGCACAGGCCTCAACTCATTTCTCAGAGTGTTTTAGGGCAAGAAAATATCCGCCGTGCTGCCACAATGCGTGTCGGCAAACTTCACCTGTCTACGAAATATTTTTTATTTTTATTTTTCAGACATGAGGTTTCCTCACGATGTTTTTCTTCACCGCCAAGCACGTGGTAAATCAGCACTTAAAATTGCATTTAACATGTACAAGGAGCGCTTAGAGGCTGTATGAGATACCACTTGCTTGCGCCTTGGTATTACTTTTATTACATTAAAAGTTTCCAAATATACTCGTTGGCCCGGTAGGCATTATTCTGCCCTTTCCAATAGGCGAAGCGATAAGTTTTACTTTTGATCTCCTGCGGTCATTTTGCAGTGTAAATTCTGTCCTATCGAATTCGCGGAAAAATTGAATTTGTAATTTTTTTCTTGGCACTTACCAGCTTATATATTATCAATATGAACCATTTCGGTATATAAATACAGAATTTTTTTATAACTTGACTATAGCGCCATCTTTTGGATTCTAATATGACTGTGAACCATCGACTTGACAAAACAAATATTTTGTGAATACGTCATTAATCGGTTGTTAGCGCAGAATTTAAGCGATCATCTACAGACACACCAACAATTTTATATATAAAGATTAACATAACAGCCTTGCTAATTATCGTTGATTATAACTTACTTTCTTTTTTTATTTATTTGTTTCCACTTCTAAGTACATAATACATACAATCATAATCTGCCAAACTGTTAATATAGTATGTCAGCAGCAGCTCTCGTGGATACATATATTTATGTAATATTTATGTAAAGAACGCAAAAGAAAAGGAAAAATAAAATAAAATGAACAAAACTTATTAACTACCTAAAGAGTAAAAAATAAAAATTTAAAAAGAAGCTAAATAATATTGAACTTAAATACTATCTCTATACCTGTTTCTTTCTATTGTCTTAACAGTTATAAATGGATTTAGGACACGATGTGCCAATCGTATATAAATATTTATTGTATTTGTATAAAAGTGGGCCCGAGATGCGATTTGAATTATATCTTATGTTCTTAGCAATGTACCTCTTCACAAGAATTCCGTTCTTTTTAATTAATTTATAATACAATCCGTTACCATCCGTTATAGAGCCTATCAAAAATTGCACTGCTGAGCATATACCTCCCCTATAAACTGCTCCATAGTTACCGTATTGGCCGGGTTTGGCAGACGGGTGACAGCCGCAGTATTTTTATCTTTCCAGTTGGTAGTGGGTGGTGTAGACGTTGCCGACGCTGCTTTAACTCGTTGAATATAATAATACAATATAGGCAGTAAAACACACCTTTAACTTCCTTTATATTATATGAGATCTAAAGCACACCTTCAATTAAACACAGATCTACGAAAAGTGAGAATATGAGACGTGAAATCGCAAAAGCTCTTATGCCACAGTTGCCAATTCACACGGGCGGATTTAGGCAGCTCGCGTCGCACTTGCGTCTGAATTATTGATGCTAATGAGCTCCTTAGAGCGTCTCCACGCAGCGTAAAGGTATTAGACGGTAAACAAGGCTTATGCGTATTTGAGTTATAGATGCATATGTTTTGTGTCTTTTAATACAGTAGTATTTACATAGCAATTTACGTAATTTTAACTGGCAACACTTCTTACATACCCGTCCTTCTAATAACAATTAATTTATAGGCTACCTACTCTACTTCCAAGCGTGGTGACTATATCAAATTTCCCCCCTATGAGTTAATCTATGGGAGAGGCCTGTGATCAGTAATGGACTTTTGATAGGCTAAAATAATTATCGATGAGCATTTATTTGGTCATTCTTTTTCATATAACAATGTTTTTCGAATGAAATATATCTTAAATTACTCCTGGCTTTACTCTCTATCTGTTCATAAAGTTTCATCACAATTGCTTCAGCAATAACAAAGATTAGCGCGGACAAATATACCTTTTTTGGGGGGCTTTTTTTTTACTTTGTTTCGTTGTTTTTTTTTAAGTACAAATGTATCTGGCTACGTACAATTCAAATTTTAAAAGTGTGTTTGTATTTATATGTATGGAAGATGATAAAAGAGCATACAGTACACCTGTTGATAGTGTGTACCATGCGCACTTTTTATTTCATTTTAATTAGAAAAAAAAAACGTAACAAAATGTTGATAAATAACTAAACAAATTTTTTCTTCTTAAATTGGTATTATTGTGTAACTAACGTACATGTACGTGGTAGAGCCATGCTGCAGTTATATTAGTGGTATAGTTGTAGCATGATTGGGTCGGATAGACCGAGGATGAACCACGCTTTCACAGAATATCAGCGTGAAATAGTAGCTTAATGCTGCTGTATTTTGTATGGTGAGTATAGCGAACCGTATACCCTTTTTACTGAAGATGAGGCATTCCATCTTAGTCCTCACGGGTGACAACGCATCTGCATTTTGATTCGTTTTCGAGGATAGACGTAGATGTATATGGGCTACAGCAACCACTTACCATCAGGTGGACTGTGTGCTCGTTTGTTACCCTATCCTATAAAAAAGCGTCATTATACACGACTTAAAAAAATATTTAAGATTGGAAAACATAATATAAATTGTCATAGTTAGCATCTATTTAAATAAACATGGAAATTAAAACATTATAATCCTATATTCATCCAAATCATTAGGGCCGTGTTCGAGATTTTGTTGAACCAATAACAATAATATTACACAAAATTTACTTGGATAAAATAAAGGATAGCTTTATTGAAATAAAATAAATGCAAGTATTGTGAGTGCAAATATTCAGTTTAGCGAGTGCCTAATTTAAGAATGCCAGTAAGTTCCGCCTTTTAAACTCAATAAAGGTGAGAATAAATATAATTAATAGAATCGGGCGTTACTTTGCGGAAATCCATTATAATAAAGATACCATCCGCTCAATAAAATAAAATGATGTGTCTTCCCTAGTTTGAAGAGCACGCCCTCCCTCAACTGCGTGTACTAATCCCGTCATCACTTATCCCAGCACCACTACACCCAATACCACTATTCCAGGAAAGACACACCATCGACGATAATACGACACGTGTTTCACCTCTACATGAGGTGACTGACTTAGCGGTCAGCCACCGTAGAGTCTACATCACTAAAGATGCCTCGTCGATGGTGTGTCTTTCCTAGAATAGTGATGTTGAGAATAATGGTGTTGGGTGTAGTGGTGCTGGGATTAGTGATGACGGGATTAGTGCACGCAATTGAGGGAGGGCGGTAGGTGCTCTTCATACTAGGTAAGACACATCATTTTATGAGCGTGGCAACTGAGACATATATCCACCCTATGAGGCAGTCTATAGGGGAGGCCTATTTTCAGCTGTGGAATTTAGTAGGCTGGAATGGTAAGAGAATTATGAAGCACAGCAACAATATCCTGTAGTTTTACGTTGTTATTTTTGAGTACGTTGTCCTTCCATGGTCGAGCCAACTTACTACTGTAGCTATAATATAACCGCAGTGTATCCCTATTACGTACAAATAAGGTATCAATTAATTGTACTTATGCAAGCTTACTGCAGTTTATGGACGCCTATAATTAGCTTCAAATGAAGAAAAACACGGTACCGTTATAATATCTAAGACTAAAATGCCCTATATAATGTAATTATTTTTTGCTCCCTCACCCTTTTAAACTGAAACACATCAAAGACAGTCGTTACTATTCCACTACTAATCACTTAACTTTTTTAGTGATAATGAGGCATTCCGTGTTATTCCACTGGAGCGACAACGGATTTGCATTTTGATTTTTAATCGAGGATAAATATAGATCTCAATAGACAGTGCTCGTTTGTTAACCTTATTTTATTTAGGAAAAACTATAAACAATTCATATAACACAATTCTTACCAATATGTTAAAAGAAATACATTTTATTTTCGGAGGAAATCACTGTGTAATAACATCAAATTGATTTCGTACCTTCAGCACTATAGAGAGGTCAATATGAAGAGATATGATAGGCATTTGTCAGATAAGTTCAATATTATTTGATATATTATAACTCTGCGAGAGCAGAGAGCGGGAAATAATAGAATTTTTCCTTTAACGCCTAACAGCTGTCAAACTGAAAAGGTAGGAACGTGTAGAGAGATATCGAGAATTATTATGTAATACATAATGAAAATGCAATAAATTTGTAGTATTATATTTTGGCCTACATATAAAAGATAAGTATGTTTGATGTCTAAATAGTTACATCAAAGATTACCTCCTTTAATTGCCATATTTGGAAGAATAATTTTATTTATTTTTTATAAAATAAGGGTGACAAACGATCACACAGTCCACCTGATGGTAAGTGGATGCTGTGGTCTATAGTCATCTACATTCATCCTCGATTAAGAATCAAAACGCAGATGCGTAGTCACCCCTGCGGACTGACTGATGATGGAATGCCTTGTTTTCAGTAAAAAGGGTCTCCGAATCTCTACACTCACCATACGAAACATAGCAGTATTAACCGTTTGTCTTCTATGTTCTTGGGTCCCTTCCATGCACATTTTGTATAATAATGAGTAATTTAACATATTTAATTCCTAAGAAACTCGAATGAACAATGTCGGTTCCTTACCTCAAACCAACCCGACACTCCTCAGCGTTTCTTAAGTGTTTTATCATGTACAGACAGCTTCTGGTGTTTTGTTAAAAATAAAACATCCTGTGATCCAATAAGAATTGAACATTATGAATAAATAAATTACTGCTTAATGCATTTAATTATTGAGAATCTAGTTCAATGGTTCTTAACGTTTTATCGATGATTAACGAATTTATTTATTTTTACAATTGTACATGTCTTGCCAGACTGCAATCTTTTGGACATAATATAATTAATTATGGTAAGGTTGCTTCCTATGTACTTTTTTTATATAAATACAAAACAATGAATGTGTAACATCATTATGTGATACTTATTATCCAACTTTAAAAAAGAAAGTTCTAAATACGTCCCTATGTTAATACATATGTTACGCGATATTTTTTTTAAATTATATAATATAATTATATGTAACGCTCGTGAACCGATTATTATGATTTCTTTTATTTAAAGAATATCGTGAATAAAAATCGGTACTTTGATTCTCCTAAACACTGTTTTAGCATTGACTTCTAAAACTGAGGAAATTATTTTAATTATTTTTTGAAGCCGGCTATTAGGTCTAATTCTTGATCCTTTTAAATTCAAATTCAAATTCAAATTCAAATTCTTTATTTGCAACTAAATAGGTACAAAATGTTTTCTTATTGATGTTATACTGTTATGTGTTAAGAAAACCTATTAAGCTGTTTTCAACAGCATGCAAATATTCAAAAGTGGACTGTACGTACAAAGTACTGACTTTACTGTAACTGGAAACTGAACTTAGACTGTAACTGGAGTGTGCTTAGGAAAGATCGTGACTCTATATGTCGTCTAATTTTTGTTTGTTATGAGGCAATCTTTGCCACTAGGAGGCATACTCGTATGTAAAGCGGATTATGGAAGGCTGTAACTGAAGGATGGCTGACATATATTTACTGGAAGATTTTCTAATACACATAACTCACCAAACTGGATCCTCGAGCTCCTAAAAGATTGCTTTCATTATGATGATTTTGAAAACGATGATAATTTTTTAAGAGATATGCTTATTAATCTCTGTCGAACAATGATTGCCACGCACTATACGTAAAGCATAGGAAGAATTGTCCATATTTACAACGCTTGGCAGGCAGGGTGGCAACATCAGTCTTTTATTATTTTGAGTTATTGTCACGAAACTACTAATTCCCATCTTCTAATTCAGTCTACCTCTCTCGCCACTTACGAAGCCCACCTCACGACACCATCCTTCCTATGAGGAATTTTATGGGGGAAGCCTATATTCAGCAATGGACTTTTAAAGGCTGGAAATGTATGGCTTTCACAGAGCAATATTAACTTTTTGTTTACTCCTACAGCCAGCTCTAGCGGATGTTTTTTTGGTGCCACAAATTATCACTGGTGCCTTTTGTATTTAAGTTCTGAAATATACCGGGTGAAAAATTATGTCGTAATATCCTGACCACCATTTTGACTTCACAACTGTAGACTTATGACTGGCATACGTTTTGAGAAGCGAAATACAAATTTGCGATTCTTTATTACGAATTTTGGGAAGCCATTACTTATATTAAAACAGTTTTCATTTCTGTGTGGACTGCATAGCCCGCGGCCCCGCAACTTCTGCTCCAATGTAAACTTCTAACGTATAAAAGCAATTGCTTTTAGAGACCTATTGGAATCCATACGGCCTTTTGAGTTGTGTATTATCGGCATTTATAAAATGGCCTATTAAAACCGATTTTATTAAATTTATTTTTAAAGGATCTTTACTCTGAACATCCACTTTGAGAGATATTTTATTGAGAATTACTCTTTTTTATACAATAAGGTTGACAAGCGAGCACACAGTACACCTGATGGTAAGTGGATGCTGTGGTCCACAGACATCTACATCTATCCTCGATTTGGAATCAATATACAGATGCGTTGTCTCTCCTACGGACTAAGATGGAATGCCTCGATTCTAATAAAATGGGTCCCCGGTTCTCTACACTCACCATACAAAGGGTGGCACCATTAGTCCTAAGAAAGCTTGGTGCTAGTTTTTACGACGAGTATCCCCGGTACAATCTCATGTACCAATTAAATTGTTGGTTGCAATTTAAGTGCTGATTTTCACGTGCTCCGTTTTGAAGGAAAACATCATGAGGAAACATGTATGTCAGGGAAATTAAAAAAAATCAAATACATGTGATGTCCGCCAACAAGAATTGAGGAAGTCTGGTGGATACTTCTTAATTTGATTCAAAAACCATTTATAATATATAATTAAAAGTAAAACGAAGGTGTATTCTGAAAACATATACATTTTCTTTCTATTATATAGGATTAATTTCCGATATGTTTACAGAGCAGGGAATAGTCACACACAGTGTTGCCTAAATTCATGTTGGCAGATTTCATATTCTCGAAACTGTATATTTAAAAATTAATTCTCAAATCACAAGGCGTTTCAAAATACTTTAACTGTTTGTTATTATTGCTTCAAAGTAGTTTCAGAAAAAGACTGCGCCTGAAAATTACGATTTGAATAACATAGTGCGGCCACAAGGCGTGTACAGAGTGTTATAAATCTTGTTACGTTGAATAATAAATGTGGAGCTGTAGCTCGAACGCCTCGCGGTGTCGGCGCCCGCTTGCGGAAATCTTTACATGGTGTAATGAAATTGATATTAGTAAGTCACATTTTCCGTGTAGTGGCGGTTGAGAATATCCACTACCCCATATCTTACCGTGGGTGTCGTAAGAGGCGACAGAGGGACACAGAAAGGAGATGGGCAGCAGCATCTTCCTAATAACAACAATAACATAATAAAAAACTGCGGTTGCCAACCCGCTCGCCAAGCGTGGCAACTATGGAAAATATCTTCCCAAGAGCAACGACGCAAACAAACGGTCCCCAGTCCCCGGCGGCCCCGCTATTCCTGGCTACGGTGGCGACCATGGTAACGGCGGGGCAGGGGGTGCTAAGAATCTCCGGTGGAGGTTCGGTTGCCACCTACGAGGACTCGACCTGGCAACGTATAACGCACGCACCCTGAGGACTGACGAGAAGATACTGGAGTTGGAAGAAGAGGTAGACAAGTTGCGCTGGCATATTATTGGATTATCTGAGGTCCGAAGAGAGGGGGAGGACACGGTAATCCTCGAGTCCGGCAACTTGTTCTATCACCGGGAGGGCGACCATCTGTCCCAAGGAGGTGTCGGATTTATCGTCCACAAGTCTCTCGTCAACAACGTTGTAAAGATTGGGAGTGTGTCGACGAGGGTCGCGTACCTGATACTCAGAATCATCAAACGGTATTCGCTGAAGGTCATACAGGTCTACGCACCAACCTCGGCACATCCCGATGAGGAGGTGGAGGAAATGTATGAGGATATTTCTAGAGCCATGCATTCCTCCAAAACCCACTACACGGTATTGATGGGAGACTTCAACGCAAAACTAGGCACAAGAGAAGGCGGTGAGCTGATGTTAGGGAAATTTGGAGTAGGGCAACGGAACCGTAGGGGACAGCAGCTGGCTGACTTTATGGAGAAAGAGGGATTCTTTATGATGAACTCTTTCTTCCAGAAGCGGCCCCACAGGAAGTGGACCTGGTCGAGCCCCGACGGTTCGACAAAAAATGAGATTGACTTCATTATGACGACCAGACGCCAACTGTTCAGTGATGTCTCAGTGATCGCAAGGGTTAAAACCGGCAGCGAACACCGAATGGTTAGAGGCACACTGAACCTAAACGTTAAGTTGGAGAGGTCTCGTCTAATGAAGTCAACGCTCCGTCCCCCCTTACGCTCTAATCCAGAACCCCGAGACTTTTCAGCTCGAGTTACGTAACCGCTTTCCAGTGCCTAGAAGATTGCAATGCAGTGGACGATATGAACGACAAGCTCGTGGAAACTGTCCATGCGGTCGGAGCTAAGTTCTGCAAGACCCGCCGCAGAAGAATACAAAAACTCTCCGATCACACTCTTAATCTCACGGCTGTTAGACGGGAGATGAGGCTGCAATCGTCAACAGATTTGGCGGCATACAGGCAACTGAACAGACAGATCTCCAAATGCATGCGACGAGACTTACGCAACTTTAATACTGCTCGTATTAAAGAAGCGATCGAGCGGAACCAGGGCTCCAAAGTCATTGCCAGAGATCTGTCTGCCAGAAAGAGCCAACTGTGAAAGCTGAAGGCTGAGTGTGGCAGCATCGTTTCCGAGACATCTGAGATTTTGAGTGAGATTGAGAGGTTCTATGGGCAGCTGTACACACCATCGTTGGAGCCACACGCAAGTGTGAGTAACGATCCAAGAGCAAGTCTTACCTGACACTATTCCGATGATATCCCGGACGTCAGTCTGAGCGAGATTAGAATGGCTCTCCAGCACCTTAAAAACGGCAGGGCCCCAGGCGAGGATGGAATTACAGCGGAGCTTCTGAAAGCAGGTGGAACACCAGTACTTGAAGTTCTTCAGAAGCTCTTCAATTCCGTCCTCCATGGTGGCACTACTCCGAAGGCGTGCAGTAGAAGTGCGGTGGTATTATTCTTTAAGAAAGGCGACAACGCTTTCTTGAATAACTACAGACCGATTTCCCTTCTGAGCCGCGTCTACTTACTGTTTTCGAGAGTCATTACGAATCGTCCCCCACGCAGACTCGACGACTTCCAGCCTCCCGAACAAGCCGGTTTCCGAAAAGGCTTCAGTATATTGTACAATTCGGTCATCTGTGGAAGAGTACAATCTGCCACTTTGCTTGGCGTATGTGGACTATGAGAAAGCCTTTGATTCCGTCGAAATTTGGGCGGTGCTACAGTCCCTTCAGCGGTGCCAAGTTGACTGTCGGTACATCGAAGTGCTGAAGTGTTTGTACAGTAGGGCTACGATGGCTATCCGAGTACAGAATCAGAGCTCGAAACCTATCCAACTGCAGAGAGGTGTAAGACAGGGTGACGTGATATCCCCGAAACTCTTCACCGCTGCATTGGAAGACGTTTTCAAGCTACTGGACTGGAAAGGATACGGTATTAAGATCAATGGCGAGTACATCACTCACATTTGATTTGCCGACGATATAGTCCTTATGGCAGAATCGCTGGAGGACCTTAGCACTATGCTCAATGACCTCACTGGTGTCTCCCAACGGATAGGTCTTAAGATGAACATGGAATAAAACAAAGATCATGTTTAATGTCCATGTCTCAGCTATGCCAGTAGTTGTTGGGAGCACTATGCTCGAAGTTGTTGACGAGTACGTTTACCTGGGACAAATAGTCCGACTAGGTAAGTCCAACTTCGACCGAGAGGTCAATCGACGGATTCAACTCGGCTGGGTAGCGTTCGGGAAATTACGAGACATCTTCTCGTCAGGTATACCTCAATCTCTGAAAACTAAAGTGTACAACCAGTGCGTGTTGCCAGTGAAGACTTACGGATCAGAGACGTGGTCCTTCACTGCTGGCCATATGAGGACGCTCAAGGTCGCTCAGCGAGCTATGGAGAGGGCTATGCTCGGAGTTTCTCTGCGTGATAGACTCAGAAATGAGGATATCCGCAGTAAAACCAGAGTGACCGACATAGCCCAACGGATTAGTAAGCTGAAGTGGCAATGGGCCGGCTATATAGCTCGAGGAACCGATAACCGATGAGGAAGAAAGGTTCTCGAGTGGAAGCCTTGTACCGGTAGGCGTAGTGTAGGGCAACCCTCCACTAGATGGAGTGACGACCTGGTAAGATATGCAGGAAGTCGATGGATGCAGGTGGCTCAGGACCGTGCTTTGTGGCATTACTTGGGGATGGCCTATGTTCAGCAGTGGACTTGTGAAGGGCTGTAATGATGATGATGAAGTCACATTACCTATATATTTGGATATGAAGATGTTATTGTTGGAATCCGCTATTGAATGTCGATTGCTTTTCATGAGGTCCGGGTGCGAATCCCGGGTCGAACCAAAGTACGTTTTTCTGTTAAGAAATTTTCGGTAACAGCCTGTCAGGAAGCGAATTCAGGAAAAACCTTGTTTCATGCTAATGCCTCGGAAGGCACGTGAAGCCGTTGGTCCCGCTCTTCATCTTTCTCCTGTTGTGTCGAATTACAGTTCAATGGGAAATTTTATCTTCTATTGGAAGGAATAGAGAGCGCACCCGTGCTTGTGCATACACTTGGGCACCATAATCCAGCTTTGCGTAGATGGATAGTCTCCAGTCTTGAGGACATTATTATCGTTGGGATTAATCACTGTATATATTCCCGTGGGTGTTTTATAAGGTGACTATAGGAAATAAGTGAAAAATCATTATCATCATCATTACAGCCCTACAAGTCCACGGCTGAACATAGGCCTCCCCCAAGGAATGCAACAAAGCACGATCCTGAGCCACCTGCATCCATCGACTTCCTGCATGTCTTATCAGGTTGTCACTCCATCTAGTGGGGGGATGCCCTACATTTTACCTACCAGTACGAAGCTGCCACTCGTTAACCTTTTTCCCCATCGATTGTCGGTTCTTCGAGCTATATAGTTGGCCCATTGCCACTTCAGCTCACTAATCCGTTGGGCTGTCAGTCACTCTGATGCTATTGCCGATTTCGTCATCCCTAAGTTTACCACACAAAGAAACTCCAAGCATAGCCCTCTCCATAGCTCACTGAGCAACCTTGAGCTTCCTCATATGGCCAGCAGTGAAGGACCACGTCTCAGATCCATAGTTCATCATTGGCAACACGCACTATTTGTACAATCTCGTTTTCAAGTTTTCAGGTATACCTAATAAGAAGATGTGTCGTAATTTATCGAAAGCTGCCCAGCCGAGTTGAATCCATCAATTGACTTGAAGTTGGACTTCAAGTTTATTGCTCCTTAAAAAAGGAAAAATAATTTTAGTTTATTGCTCTTTAAAAAGGTAAAATTACTCCTCTTTTTTTAAAGATAAGGGTGACAAACGAGCGCACAGACCATCCAACTGGTAAATGGAGGCCATAGATATCCTCATCTATACTTGATTAAAAATCAAAATGCCGATGCGTTGTCATTCCTGAGGACTACGGTGGAATGCCTCGTTATAATTAAAAAAGGCCAGAAAATCCTCTCATCTCTGAAAGAGTTATCTAAATCTATTGGCTGACTTTCCATGTTTTTTTTTTAGAACACACAATCCACTCGATAGCAAATGGATGTTGTAACTATGGGTTGGTGGTGGTACATCTACATCTTCATTCAACTAAAAATCAAAATGTAGATGCTTTATCACCCGTGAGGACTTAATCGATACCAACAAAAGGATCTCTACTTCTCTACAATCACCATATGAAACACGGCAGCGTAAAGCTAAATAAAAAGCTAAATTTTACGTAGGTATTTTGTAAGAACATGGTCATTTCCAGGTCGAGCCGATCCATTCGTGCTACAACTGTAGGTACTGCAGCATGGTTTTACCACGTACAAAGCCTTTATTATAATATACTGAAATAGCTCAAGTTCTTAATTGTAGTTATTGCTGCTTTGTTTAAAAGAAATTTACATTTTTGATATAATTAATAGAATCAGGCGTTGCCGTTACCGTTATAGCCAATTAAAGTCCACTGCTGAAAATACATTGCCTCATAGTGGGGATATGTACCATAGTTGCCACGCTTCACAAGAGGGTTGGCATCCACAGTTTTTTATTTTTAACCTATCTCCCGATTTTTTCCCCTCTGTCGCCTTTTATACAAACCACGGGATGATATGTGGTAGTGGACCTATTTACATCTCCACTACAGGGTAAATAAGAAGTAGACGTTACTTTGCGGAAATCTATTATATTAAACCTTTTAAAAAATAATAAGATTTAAGAATTATCTGCGTAAAAAATAATTATGTGTCTTACCTAGTTTGAAGAGCCAAATTTAGTAAGACATAACATTATATTTTATTACGTGATCTTTACCAAATCAATTTTCAAAATCTTTAAAATTACATTTGTTTTATATTAGATCGAGTCCGACAGTGGAGTGGCCGCAGGCGTAAAGATCCGTTCAGAAATTAAAACGTTTCCAATATACCTAATGGCCTCTAAGGTTTTATAACAAAGAATTTCACCGTCCAGAAATGTAGTTGGCCCGAGGTATTTCAGCTGTTCTTGCAAATTGTAAAACTTTCCGTTCGCTAAGAAATTAACTTGAGTTTTGATAACGTAATTAAAATTCGGTGCTATCATGAAGTTAGTAAAAGAACTTACTCTACCGTTCAGTTATTCCAATTGGGTATATATTATATACTTCACATACTTCATTGTCTATTGATGAATTTGATTTTTTATAGTATAAGGGTGACAAACGAGCACTGTCCAACTGATGGTGCGTTGTTGCTGTGACCTAAAGCCACATCTATCCTCGATTATAAATCAAAATGCAGATGCGTTGTCACCCTTGAGATTTAAGATGGAATGCCTTGTTTCCAGTAAAAATAGTCACAGCAGCGTTAAGCTACTATTTTACGCTAAGCATGGGCGTTTTCAATTTTCAACTGCAACAGTTACATAACCGATATTTAATTTTCATATCGTTATTGAAAACCGTTTTCAGATATCGATATCAGTAGTAACCTAACGGTTTGGTACTTAATGCGCAAACGACAGACGAAACAAAACCGCAGACTATAGAACCAGTGCAATATTTATTTTATGATTTTTCTATTACTTAGATTATTCTAGTTTTGAAGTCAGAGGTTCTAATGTTATCTTTTTTTTTTTTATATATATATATATATATATATATATATATATATATATATATATATATATATATATATATATATATATATATATATATATAGATGTAATATTTAAGCATGTATGTTGATATATAATTTCTGTAAATTCGTTGTTATAAATTATACCATTACCGTTACAACCTATTAAAGTCCACTGCTAAACTTATAGTCCCCCCATAGATTGCATCATAGGGGGGGTATTTGCTATATCTGCCACGCTTGGCAAACGGGTAGCCGCAGATTTTTGCAGTAAAACTTTTTACTGGAGCGCTTTGAAATTCTGATCCGTAACCTTTTCGTGTGACCAAAAGTGGTGAGGGCTACAAAAAAACAAAAAACACTATGTACATACCGGGTCATTCGGTCAATCATTCAAATCGCGAACGCAGACCATTACATTCCATAAAGTATATAGTAATATAATTACGATTACAAGATTACAACGGTCTTTTGTTCAAATAGTAATCTTACACATATTAATACGTGTGTACCAAGGTACACACGTATTTATTTTAGAAATAATCAGTGAGCGCATTTCGGTAATAGCGCCATCTACTACGTTCTATAGGTAAAGTAATTTTATCGAACAAACATTGATTGTCTTTCAATGTGGTACGTAGAGTAGATGCTAGATGGCATAAACCCAAAAATATAATATTCTCTTATTATTTTAAACGTAACCTTCACCTTAGGATTTTGTCCTTTCCTTTATCGTGAGGGCAGTTTACAAACATAAATCGTACAAGGACAAACATCCTCCGGAACAATTATTTGTAGGCCATACAAATACTTGTACCGCGCGGGATTCGAACCCACAGTTTTAGTGTTGTAATTCAATTGCTAAGCCGCTGCACCACGGAGCCGTCAAATTTTATAATTTAGTTTATGTAAAATAATAATTTTTAAATTTTCAATTTAATAACATAATATAAAACCGTGGTTTAATTAAAATAAAATTACATAAATAATAAACAATTACCTAGTTAATATATATATATATATATATATATATATATATATATATATATATATATATATATATATATATATTAAGGTATATATATTAACTAGGTGCCATAATAGTAATAAATTAAACCGATAATGTCTCTTCTTAAGATAGAAGGAGATGATGCACTGCGACACATATTATATATATATATATATATATATATCTATATATATAATATTTAAGCATGTATGTTGATATATAATTTCAGTAAATTCGTTGTTATAAATTATACCATTACCGTTACAACCTATTAAAGTCCACTGCTAAACTTATAGTTCCCCCATAGATTGCATCATAGGGGGGGTAGTTGCTATATCTGCCACGCTTGGCAAACGGGTAGCCGCAGATTTTTGCAGTAAAACTTTTTACTGGAGCGCTTTGAAATTCTGATCCGTAACCTTTTTGTGTGACCAAAAGTGGTGAGGGCTACAAAAAAAAACAAAAACACTATGTACGTACCGGGTCATTCGGTCAATCATTCAAATCGCGAACGCAGACCATTACATTCCATAAAGTATATAGTAATATAATTACGATTACAAGATTACAACGGTCTTTTGTTCAAATAGTAATCTTACACATATTAATACGTGTGTACCAAGGTACACACGTATTTATTTTAGAAATAATCAGTGAGCGCATTTCGGTAATAGCGCCATCTACTACGTTCTATAGGTAAAGTAATTTTATCGAACAAACATTGATTGTCTTTCAATGTGGTACGTAGAGTAGATGCTAGATGGCATAAACCCAAAAATATAATATTCTCTTATTATTTTAAACGTAACCTTCACCTTAGGATTTTGTCCTCTCCTTTATCGTGAGGGCAGTTTACAAACATAAATCGTACAAGGACAAACATCCTCCGGAACAATTATTTGTAGGCCATACAAATACTTGTACCGCGCGGGATTCGAACCCACAGTTTTAGTGTTGTAATTCAATTGCTAAGCCGCTGCACCACGGAGCCGTCAAATTTTATAATTTAGTTTATGTAAAATAATAATTTTTAAATTTTCAATTTAATAACATAATATAAAACCGTGGTTTAATTAAAATAAAATTACATAAATAATAAACAATTACCTAGTTAATATATATATATATATATTTTTTTATATATATATATATATATATATATATATATATATATATATATATATATATATTAAGGTATATATATTAACTAGGTGCCATAATAGTAATAAATTAAACCGATAATGTCTCTTCTTAAGATAGAAGGAGATGATGCACTGCGGCACATATTATATATATATATGAAATGTTTACCTATTTTGTATTATAGGTAAACATTTCTGTCGTGTCTTCTCGACACACACTGATTTTAGTCTTTATTAGTCTTTATCAGGAAGACGTTGCTGCCTATTTCCTGTTTTTCTTTTTACGACACCGGTTGAGTTTACACTACGTGGTACAATAAATTATATACATATATATTATAAAACCTAAATTAACTTAAACTATACTATACTATATTTTCACTTAACACATAGTTGTCTGAATTGAAACTAATGTACAAAATGCACACAAATATTGCAAATAAATGCACAAACGCAACGTCAAAAATTAATAATTTCATAATAATATTATTATTATCTTAGCGAACGACATGCGCCACCAAGGCCAGATGCGTAATTGTTGCGTTTTCGTTTAAAAAAATCTAATTCTAAACTTTTCATCCAAAACTTAAAAATTATTTGTGCTTTTTTGTATACAAATCCAAGTCTTGTGTCCTAAAGATCATTTAAATTTGACAACTCATACACCTATACAAACTTAAAAATTGGGCAATTTTAACCATTAAAAATTCGTCCTTACAGCTTTAAATAATTATATCCACTAGGTCCATTTCGCACCGTGTGTGAAAACTAACAAATCGTCGTAACGGAATCAATATTCGCTTCACCTCTTTCTACACGTATTTATGACACCGTGGCAAGAACGAGAAACAACGAATATCAACAAAGGACATTAATTAGTTCGTGGGCCGTGTTAGCATGTTATCATTATCGTTCCGGTTTGCGTTTAACGGTTAGTAAACTTCGTACGGTTTGGTTTCATGGTTTTGGTTGGATATATGATAACGGTTATGTATTTAGGTGTAACGATATGATATGATATATTGATAACACAACGTTATTAGTTACGTTTTGAAATATCGGTCTCATGACTATTTTACGCTGGTATTCTGTGAGAGCGTGGTCCTTCCCGGTCAAGCTGACCCATTCCTGATATCGTATAAATACTAATATAGCTGCAGCGTGGCTCTACCACGTAGAAATCAAGAATGTTGTCAAGATATATTAGAATATAATAGAACAAAATAATTTATATTCAATATTATTATTACATTATTATTAGCCATTTAGTGGCGGTTGAGAATATCCGCTACCCCATATCGTCCCGTGGGTGTCGTAAGAGGCGACAGAAGGACACAAAAAGGAGATGGGCAGCAGCATCTTCCTAATAACAACAATAACATAATAAAAACTGCGGTTGCCAACCGGCTCGCTAAGCGTGGCAACTATGGCAAATATCCCCCCATGAGCAACGACGCAAATAAACGGCCCCCCGTCCCCGGCGGCCCCGCTATTCCTAGCTACGGTGGCGACCATGGTAACGGCGGGGCAGGGGGTGCTAAGAATCTCCGGTGGAGGTGCGGTTGCCACCTACGACGACTCGACCTGGCAACGTATAACGCACGCACCCTGAGGACTGACGAGAAGATACTGGAGCTGAAAGAAGAGGTAGACAAGTTGCGCTGGGATATTATTGGATCATCTGAGGTCCGAAGAGAGTGGGAGGACACGGTAATCCTCGAGTCCGGCAACTTGTTCTATCACCGGAAGGGCGACCATCTGTCCCAAGGAGGTGTCGGATATATCGTCCACAAGTCTCTCATCAACAACGTTGTAAAGATTGGAAGTGTGTCAACGAGGGCCGCGTCCAGAATTACCAAACGGTATTCGCTGAAGGTCATACAGGTCTACGCACCAACCTCGGCACATCCTGATGAGGAGGTGGAGGAAATGTATGAGGATATTTCTAGAGCCATACATTCCTTCAAAACCCACTACACGGTGTTGATGGGAGACTTCAACTCAAAACTAGGTACAAGAGAAGGTGGTGAGCTGAAGTTAGGGAAATTTGGAGTAGGGCAACGGAACCGTAGGGGCCAGCAGCTGGCTGACTTCATGGAGAAAGAGGGACCCTTTATGATGAACTCTTTCTTCCAGAAGCGGCCCCACAGCAAGTGGACCTAGTCGAGCTCCGACGGTTCGACAAAAAATGAGATTGACTTCATTATGACGACCAGACGCCAACTGTTCAGTGATCGCAAGGGTGAAAACCGACAGCGATCACCGAATGGTTAGAAGCACACTGAACCTTAACGTTAAGTTGGAGAGGTCACTGATCCAGAATCCCGAGACTTTTCAGCTCGAGTTACGTAACCGCTTTCAGTGCCTAGAAGATTGCAATGCAGTGGACGATATGAATGACAAGCTCGTGGAAACTGTCCATGCGGTTGGATCTAAGTTCTGCAAGACCCGCCGCAGAAGAACACAAAAACTCTCCGATCACACTCTTAATCTCATGGCTGTTGTGTTATGTGGCGGGAGATGAGGCTGCAATCGTCAACAGATTTGACAGCATACAGGCAACTGAACAGACAGATCTCCAAAGGCATACGGCGATACTGCTCGTATTAAAGAAGCGATCGAGCGGAACCAGGGCTCCAAAGTCTTTGCCAGAGATCTGTCTGCCAGAAAGAGCCAACTGTCAAAGCTGAAGACTGAGTGTGGCAGCATCGTTTTCGGAACACCTGAGATTTTGCGTTAGATTGAGACGTTCTATGGGCAGCTGTACACATCATAGTTGGAGTCACACGCAAGTGTGAGTAACGATCCAAGAGCAAGTCTTACCCGACACTATTCCGATGATATCCCGGACGTCAGTCTGAGCGAGATTAGAATAGCTCTCCAGCACCCTAAAAACGGCAGGGCCCCAGGCGAGGATGGAATTACAGCGGAACTTCTGAAAGCGGGTGGAACACCGATACTTGAAGTCCTTCAGAAGCTCTTCAATTCCGTCCTCCATGGTGGCACTACTCCGGAGTCGTGGAGCAGAAGTGCGGTGGTCTTGTTCTTTAAGAAAGGCAACAACGCTCTTCTGAGCCGCGTCTACGTGCTGTTTTCGAGAGTCATTAAGAATCGTCTCGCACGCAGACTCGACGACTTCCAGCATCCCAAACAAGTCGGTTTCCGAAAAGGCTTCAGTACCATAGATCA
This sequence comes from Parnassius apollo, assembly GCA_907164705.1. Lineage (NCBI taxonomy): Eukaryota > Metazoa > Arthropoda > Insecta > Lepidoptera > Papilionidae > Parnassius > Parnassius apollo. Next base: position 5,406,822 of record CAJQZP010000978.1, on the reverse strand, counting down.
CATACATACCCTGCGGCAGATTGTACAGAAGACCGAAGAGTACAATCTGCCACTTTGCCTGGCGTATGTGGACTATAAGAAAGCCTTTGATTCCGTCGAAATTTGGGCAGTGCTACAGTCCCTTCAGCGGTGTCAAGTTGACTGTCGGTATATCGAAGTGCTGAAGTGTATGTACAGTAGGGCTACGATGGCTATGCGAGTACAGAACCAGAGTTCGAATCCTATCCAAATGCAGAGAGGTGTAAGACAGGGTGACGTGATATCCCCCGAAATTCTTCACCGCTGTATTGGAAGACGTTTTCAAGCTACTGGACTGGAAAGGATACGGTATTAACATCAATGGCGAGTACATCACTCACCTTCGATTTGCCGACGATATAGTCCTTATGGCGGAATCGCTGGAGGACCTTAGCACTATGCTCAATGACCTCACTGGTGTCTCCCAACGGATAGGTCTTAAGATGAACATGGACAAAACAAAGATCATGTTTAATGTCCATGTCACACCTATGGTTGTTGGGAGCACTATGCTTGAAGTTGTTGACGAGTACGTTTACCTGGGACAAATAGTCCGACTAGGTAAGTCCAACTTCGACCGAGAGGTTAATTGACGGATTCAACTCGGCTGAGCAGCGTTCGGGAAATTACGACACATCTTCTCGTCAGGTATACCTCAATCTCTGAAAGCTAAAGTGTACAACCAGTGCGTGTTGCCAGTGATGACTTACGGATCAGAGACGTGGTCCTTCACTGCTGGCCGTATGAGGACGCTCAAGGTCGCTCAGCGAGCTATGGAGAGGGCTATGCTCGGAGTTTCTCTGTGTGATAGACTCAGAAATGAGGATATCCGTAGTAAAACCAGAGTGACCGACATAGCCCAACGGATTAGTAAGCTGAAGTGGCAATGGGCCGGCCATATAACTCGAAGAACCGATAACCGATGGGAAAGAAAGGTTCTCGAGTGGCAGCCTCGCACCGGTAGGCGTAGTGTAGGGCGACTCCCCACTAGATGGAGTGACGACCTGGTAAGACATGCTGGAAGTCGATGGATGCAGGTGGCTCAGGACCGTGCTTTGTGGCATTGCTTGGGGGAGGCCTATGTTCAGCAATGGACTTGTGAAGGGCTGTAATGATAATGATTATTATTATTATTATTATTACATAATACTTATTGAAAGTCATTTTTATATTTACAACTTGTTCAGAAAATACCTCTGTCCTAGATCCAGCAAGAAACCCAGCGTGATTATATTCTTTTGTACTTAAATAACTTCAATTACTTTGTAAAATTTTTATATGTATTACAAAATTATAATAGAACCATTGAGAGAATAGAGAGTGCACCCGTGCTTGCGCATACACTCGGACACTATAGCCGTGTCCTGCGCAGATGGCTGGTCTCCGTGTAAGCTGGCCGCCGTGACCGAAATTCGGTCTGGAGGACATTTTTATTATTAATAGAATCAGCGTGGCGTACTTCGTTTCATTCGTGTATTCCTTATATCTAGTAATTATTTTTGTACAGTTTTTTTTAAATTTCTTAAATTTATGGATTGATGAACTGTGAACAATATTAATAAATTAACATACTGTATATGGCCAATGGCTGGGAGTTTTCTTTTGTTTCCAAGCGACTTTTGGAGTAGAAAATAGTCCAAAGCGCTACCAAAATCTATGTTAGTAGGCTTTATATATCCTTGTTTTTATTAAATGTATTAGTTTCGCAATGCCTCAGGTCGGTTTCTTTACTCAAGTGGTAGAACTGTGATACATAACAGAGGAACAAGAGCATTCAGCAGTGGACTTGTGAAGGGTAGTAATAATGATGGTGATGATAATAATATAATATACAATCATATTTAAATATGACGGTGTCGTGAAAGAAATCAAAAATTTTCGGTATATATCTTTTTTGTATTTTAAAAGTAGTTTTACACTGTTCTTATTTATATTTTAAAAGGTGCAAACTCCACCGTGTCTTATAAAAATCAGTTTGAATTAACATTCTTTGGCGAACAAATTAAAAGAAGAAAGATCGGTACTGACTTTCGGGTGACAAGAGTTTTAGAAGTTGCAAGACTTTTTATTTTGCGTACAACTTGCGTGATTTTTTTTGAATTGATAACATATTGATGTCTAAGTTATTAAATTAAATATTTTCTCTATGTTTATGAAATGATTTCTATTAAATCTAGAAAAAAATCTGTAAAAATGATTAGATTTACTAAATTCCATCACAAAGTACATTTATAAGCTACCTGCATTTATAGATTTACCGCTGATATAATGATAATAGAAATTATTTAACGAAAAGTAAATTATAGTAATAAGAATTTAAATTCAGTAACCACAACATAATCGATGCTGATAACTTAGCTTTTTACATCATAGATTTAATCCGTTCATAAAATATAATTCATATGTGTAGTCGTCTTTGCTTGAAGTTGATTGCAGGTGTCTATAGGCTTCTGTATGCCAAGTATATCTGCTACTACTCTACTAGTAATGCTCCAAGTCTGTCGGGTGCAACACCTGCTGAGATAAACGAATCTGGGTGGCTAAAACAAAAACCTGACTCAACGGAATGGCACATGCCTTACTCTAGAAGGTCCATTGCATATAGAGTATACAGGATCTATTTATTCTATTAAGTATTAATATAAATCAATGTGCTGCAAACTTGTATATTACTGTAAAATCTCTATAGCGGGAGTTGATAAACATTATGAAAACGTCTCGCAATAAAGACTGTCTCTTAAGTATAGCAATCTGTGTGACAGAGTTTTGTGGTACAAACCTTATAGATGTTGTCAAGCACGAGGCTTGGGGTTACGATACGACACGACATATTTTTTTTAATCTTTCAAGCAAAAATAATAAAATTTGTAATGAGCTTAGGAACCCTGCTTCTTAAGACGACACATCAAAAATAAACGCTTAAAATGGCTCCGCCTATTCCACCCCGCGCCCCGCTCGCGACACTCGTCACTCGGTTCCTAAAATTTCAAACTCGCGCCAAATGCTCAATCGGAGGTCAACGTGCGATATACAGAAAGGAACAAGCAAGCGTCGGAGTCTCGACACACTATTATTCCTATAAGCTTCGGGTCCCGCGCCTCCGTCACAGTGACCTAGTGAAGCCGGCCCCAGTCGAGCGTGTGCCTGCTATACTACCATATGTCAGAGGTGTCACAGACAAGATTGGCTACATCTTGAAGCGAGCTTCTATTAGAACATTCTACAAGCCGCCGAAGAAGATTAGTCAGTTCTTACCATCCGTCAAGTGTCATATTCCTCTACAAGATGCAGGAGTGTACAAGCTTGATTGTGATTGTGGTCTCTCATATATAGGGCAAACAAAGAGATCAATTAGAACCCGCGTAAAAGAACACATAGCTGACGTGAAGCATCAACGTTCCGGGAAGTCTGCAGTTTGCGATCATATTCTAGATGGCCCCAACCATTACATCAGATTTGATAGACCACAAATACTCGCGAAAGAACATCGATTCCTACCAAGGATGATACGTGAGGCTATTGAAATTAAAAAAACATCCTAATTTCAATAGAGAAGGAGGCTGGGTACTACCGCCTGCTTGGGATCCTATAATTAATAAAATTAAAACTAAACCCAAGCATACCACTGCAAGACTTCAAAATACAGTTAGTTCATTCTGCGTAGATCGGACCAAAGACAATAATTAAAAAGCTGAAGGTACTCCGGGTTAACTTTGAAATCGGGACGTCAGTCACCTCAGTCCCCCGTGACCATGGGTGCTGGAAAGCACCCGAAACGTCGGGTATTAAAATTAATATAAATGAAACGCGATAAAATCCTTAAAAGTAGTTTTAATCAACACACTATTATTTTTAATGTTTTTAATATTTTGCATCATTTATTGTCTTGTTGTATAATAAAATGTAACCGTATATGTCATTGTTGTTGTCGTCATGTTAGTTTATCAAAAGAGAAATCAACAAAGCTTATATTTTTTTATTTATTGAAATAATAACTAAGTCATAATTTAAAACTGATTATATTGTACCTATAACAGAATTTATAACTACGTTTTAATGATATTTTATTCCTCTTCTTTTTTAGGGCCATTATGCACATTTTCTTTATTTTTCTTTTTTGTTACATTATTTGGATCCCGAATTTGTTTATTACGAGTAAGTCGAGGTTCTACCAATTCCGGTAGCAAGCAGTGAAAATAAAATGAAAGCAGTTTTTCTCCATTTTATCCTTCCAAAATTGGTCATCCTTTACTATTGTTTCTACTTTGATTTAATTACGTCTATACCATACTGCCAATAAGCATTTAGATATTTCGGAAATATGCACCTGTCTTTGAACTTGCACGTACCAATCAGAATTTTTCTTCACCTGGATCATACCACTTTTTTATTTACCCGCCAGAAATGCATTTTTCTTGTATTATGACTTCGTCAATACCTACCTTGTATGCAATTATGGGACATGTGATTTCAAACAGGGTGTTACTTCCTATAAAACTGTCAGGCGTTGCTCCTAAAAATGGATGATTTTTGTCTATGAATAAACGACAAGGGTCTATCTTTAGGTCTAGTAAATTTGATATTTTTTACTGTACTAGCGCAACTGTTGGTTTTAATTCTTGTGACAATCTCTCCAAAATTGGAGGTTGCAATAATAGAAAAAAACTCGTTAAAGTCACTAAGAATAATATGGAGCACACTCACAGCTTCTCTATCGGATTACTGTCCTAATAGTGCGTATTGAGTTGTATAACGACCAACGGAATGTGACCTCCATCGACGTACAAAGCCTAGGTTGAAGCAGGCAAGCTTATAGTGGATATAACAAGAGTGTGGAGTCCCGATTCCTTATCTAGATATACGGCCAGTATATGGATGTTGTCAATATACCTATATAGGTAGCATTTAGTCAAATGTCATGTTTTATTCCCGCAAAAAATAACTAAAATGCAGCTATAAGCAATCACGCGTAGAAAACCTAATGATTCAAGTGTCATTTAACGTGGTGGAGTCATGCTGCAGTTATATTATGTATTAGTAGTTGTAGCACGAATGGGCCTGCTCGTCCGGGGAAGGACCACGCTCTCACAAAATACTAGCGTAAAATAGTAGCGTAATGCTGCTGTGTTTCGTATGGTGAGTGTGGAGAACCGGAGACCCTTTTTACTGGAAACGAGGCATTCCATCTTAGTCCTTACGGGTGACAACACATTGTTTTATAGGATAGGGTGACAAACGAGCACACGGTCCACCTGATAGTAAGTGGTTGCTGCGACACTAAAATGCTATTAAAATATTTACAATGATATTATTTACATTGAATTGTTCGCCTCCGTCATTCTAAGAACATTTTTTTTTTCAAATTGCTCTTTCCTTTTTCTACTATATATTTTTTTCTTAGTATGTCCCATTACCACAAACAAATTATTTAAGTACCTACTTATACTAATAATAATTTTCTATTATAATTATAAACCTATTCTACAACTATAGCTATTTATAATAATAAAGATATATCTATAAGAATAGAGAGTACAAGCGAACGACTTGCGTAGGTCCTCCGTTGTCGCGGCCTCTCGCCGGACCAGCCCGCGTGAGTATATAACTTCTATAAAACTTTAAAACGCCGTCATAAGGTCTAAAATTGCGTAGCGTTCGCGACGATTAACACGCTTAGAAATTGTCAGAATATTAAAATATTTTTAAAAAATTAATGAATTAAGTAATCGTAATAATGCGCAACTAAATTATAAATATTGACGTTACGAATGCAATTGAGTGATTCCCAAGCATATAGATTAAGTAATTTTGTTGGAATTTCAACTATAGTGATTTTTTAGAGGTGTTTTCGCAAATAATTATGATCAAGTCAAAATTTTAGCAAGCAAATTCAAGATAAAGACATGAATTTACTTATATCATCAAAATTTCAGTTTCGTTAGTCGTGTCATAGACCCATACTATTCGATAAAAGGAGGTGCATTTTATCAAGGTGTCGCCTTAACAACTCTCACTTGACTTACTATCTACTATCTAATAATTATAAACCTATTCTAAAACTATAGCTATTTATAATAATAATTATAAACCTATTCTACAACTATAGCTATTTATAATAATAAAGATATATCTATAAGAAAAGGGAGTACAAGCGAACGACTTGCGTAGGTCCTCCGTTGTCGCGGCCTCTCGCCGAACCAGCCCGCGTGAGTATATAACTTCTATAAAACTTTAAAACGCCGTCATAAGGTCTAAAATTGCGTAGCGTCCGCGACGATTAACACGCTTAGAAATTGTCAGAATATTAAAATATTTTTAAAAAATTAATGAATTAAGTAATCGTAATAATGCGCAACTAAATTATAAATATTGACGTTACGAATGCAATTGAGTGATTCCCAAGCATATAGATTAAGTAATTTTGTTGGAATTTCAACTATAGTGATTTTTTAGACGTGTTTTCGCAAATAATTATGATCAAGTCAAAATTTTAGCAAGCAAATTCAAGATAAAGACATGAATTTACTTATATCAAAATTTCAGTTTCGTTAGTCGTGTCATAGACCCATACTATTTGATAAAAGGAGGTGCATTTTATCAAGGTGTCGCCTTAACAACTCTCACTTGACTTACTATCTACTACTATATTATATAAAAATGAAAGGATTATCCGCGGTCATGGATTTATTGGTCACCCTAGCATGGAAGTTATGTGCATTTTCAATGAATGGAGGGTGGTGGAGTGAAAAAATAGCTTTTTTTAAATAGGTTTTGCGGCGTGAATCGATTTAATGATCTTTTACTCCATTCTCATGCAGTACACGAGGTGACGAGCGATTTTTTATTTGTAATTGATTTAAATCGGGGAGATTTAAATTGGAATTCTTCTGAGAGATGTGATGGGAATTTTAAAGCACGTAAATGAAGGCAATGGAATAAAACGGTTAATAAGATATTTGTTAAGGTATAAATTGTTGCAAATGAAAACAAGATTGTACAACCAGTGATGACTTATGGATATGAGACGTGGACTGCCGGCCATATGAGGAAAGTCAAGGTCATTCAGCAAGCTGTGGAAAGGACTATGTTCGTGTTTTTCCCTGCATGATAAACTTAGAAATGATGATATCCGCAGTAGAACCATAGCCAAACGCAGGCAAGTGAAGTGTAGGGCGTCCCACTTGATGGAGTGAAGAACTGGTAATACCTGCAGAAAGGCGATGGATTTAGGTCGCTCAGAACCATGCTTTGTGGCATTCCTTGAGGGAGGTCTATTTTCAGCAGATGACTTGTGAAATGTTGTAATGATGATGATAATAATATATAAAAGATGGAATATAATTTTAATTTATATAATTAATCTTAATATATATAAAATTACGTGTCACGTTGTTTGTCCGCGATGGACTCCTAAACTGCTCAACCGATTTTAATCAATATTTGCGCACCGTGTGGAGTTTGGTCCAACTATATATATACCTAGTGTGCATACTATACTAGTGTGCTCGGGCGAGACGTGCTCATTAAACTATGTAGGCTACGTAATTTAATGAGCACTATGTACCTGGATCTTAGCTAATGATTTTAAAATCATTAGTCAGTCAGTAATTTTATGAGTTTAAATCTCATTGTGTAATAAAGTCTGATTAACTATTAAAACTGCAATGTAAGATTTACTCGTCCGTTAACTAACGTAGAGAGAGACAACTAATCTCCACAATAAACAAACAGTCGAATCAGATAGTGTCTCACGAATAGATACTAAGCTAGGTCTTAGGTCATTTAGCCTGAGGCAAGTAACCCGGATGACCTCAGAATGCAGGGACTGGATTTCGTCTTCATTTACATCTGAAAATCTAAATTGGATAAATGCTTGTTTTGATGCATATCTTGTAGGGAAAGTAAATAGCTTGATCATAAATTTAAATTTTATCTTCAATGCCAATTAGGTCCTTCTTTAAATGTTTGTAATCTATATATCTATGTATGTAATATAATCGTAGGCAGTTATCAAATATTAAGCTCAAAGTAGAAAATATATGTGTATTATTAGAATATAAAAAAACATAGAAATAAGTTTATAGAATATTGTATAGATATAGCAAAAGAAGCAATAAATAGAAATAAGACTAGGTAATAAGTATATCGACAATATATACTGTGTTATATATTCAGAATATACTAACAAAATAAAGATGTTTAAATGAAGCATAAATATAGTGTGAAAGGAAATGTTATACTATAATGAAATTAGCAAATAAGGAAAATTGTAGCACATACACTTACAAAAAAAACATAAAAACAGGAAACTGTAAGTAAACTTACGAATTTCCCCACCATCCAACAGATCAAGAAGCTGTAAAAAAAGTCGTCGAAGCTCGTACGAGGAAAGTCTCCGACCTGTGTTGGAAGACACCTTAGCGTTGAACACATATAAAAAAAATCGTAGGTGCGTCTGTTAGTGATCGTCTATCTTCTGAAATAATTAACCGATTGAGGTCGTATTCACAAACTCGTATTTGTTTTCTTTTCTACTAGGTGGAGAATTAATTATAAATAAACTGTTAGTAAAGTACAATATACAGCCTATATATTTCCCACTTCTGGGCACAGGTCTCTCCTTATTTCTGGTTGGCGGACCTAATATGCTTTTAAATATTATTTTTTAATTTCTCAAGCATGTAGGTTTCCTAATGATGTTTTTCTTCACCATCGATCACGTCTTAAATTAACACTTAAAATTGCAACTAACAATTTCATTAGTGCCAGCGGGGATCGAATGATATGAATGAAAGAAGTGAATGGTATCGAAAAGGCAACAGAAAGTAAAGAAACAGAGATGATATAGGATCTTTCCGATTACACTAAGTTGGTTTTTCTTTCTTCTTCACTGCCTTTAGAGCGGATGTTGTAGTAGTTTTTTGATGAAGATGATGATGATTAAGAATTAAAAATTATGGCGAAATATTTTCTTTGTCTTTATTAGGTTTACCAACAATCGCTACCACTAACACATCAAATTAGTACAATTACTTAAAAGTATTATTAAAAGTGATAATTTACTTAAACGTAAACTACGCATGCATATAACTATAAAAATATAACATAAACAACTTTAAATAACAGTAAATAAATTGATCCTCAACTAACATCAAAACATTATCTATTAGTAAAAATAGTGATATTAAACTTAAAAAATCTTAAATCTATTTTACTTTTTATCTATTTTAATATATATAATATTTTTATATTCAGCGAAATATCACTTTTATGTCAGTACAAGATTTTGTCTACACTTTCCATTCTATTTAAATCGGATTTTAGCGTAGTATGGCTGAATTTGATTTGACTGGATTTGTTATGGCGGATTTAGCGAAAACGATCACGAGGCGTTAATTATTATAGTCTAGTGCACCTTCAAGAGGTCCTTCTCAACATAAACTAAGCTTTGCTAATAGGGATCTGACAAATGAGAGTTTCCAAATGAATCCAATACATAGCTTGTCAGAACACTTAGTATGTTACTTGTTTTCTATATAACCCGAGAAATGTATAGTGTTGTTTTCCAATTAAGATTAAATGTTTGCGCTTGTACAAATGTTGAATGAAAATCGTATTTTAACATGCTTTACATTAGCTTGAATTTTATATGTACTGGATGACCAAGGGAAACCATAGTAACAGGGGTGATAACGCACCTGTAGTTTGATTTTTAGTCGAGGATAGTTGTAGGCCATAGCGTCTACTTACCATCAAGTGGACTGTATGCTCGTTGGTCACGATTATTCTATAAAGTATAAATAATGTAAATGATGTTTAAAATATATACGAGTATAATACAATGAATGTGAATACATACATAGAATGTGAATGGAATTTAATAATTCAGTTTTCGTTAACTTTCAGTCGTATTTTCTGGTATCTAAGATACTTATTAAGAACCGATATTAAACAATAAATTCGTGACCATGACCTAGTATTCTCACTAGAATCGTAATTAGCTCGTGTTATTTAAGTTTTTTCAACCGACTTCAAAAAATAAGGTGGTTCTCAATTCGACTGTATTTTTTAAGTGTAATTACCTCAGAACTTTTTCAAGGTGAACCAATTTTTACGATTATTTTTTATTTGAAAGCTTGTGTTTCTCACGTAATTCCATATAAGTTTGATCAAGATCTGACCTAAGACCAGTTTTTGAGTTATCCTTAATGATGTGTATTTAACTGACTCCGAATACATTGATGATGATCTCATTTTATTTATATTGAAGTCGATTGTATATAAGTATATGGTTTTTATCCTATCCATTTCTTATATATTTATGTGTTAAGTAACATTCGTTACTTTATAACGCGTAACATTCGTCGGAGTTTGTGGCGTGGAGGTGTTTCCCATACAACTTGGATGACCGCCAAATTCATTTAAGAAAATAAGTCACAATATACAATAAAATAAAATTGATTACTTCTTATACAAATCAGTCCCCTGTGATCATGGGTGCTAAAGCACCTAAACCGTCGGGTGTTAAAATTAAGCAAATTAAACGCGATAAAATCCGTAAAAGTAGTTTTATTCAAAATAAATTTGAATGAAGATCGTTACATTTTATTTTTTGTTTGAGCTTTTTTTGCTAATGAAGCTTTCTGCTTCCCAAATTTTATCTGTTTCTGTCGTGTCGTTTTAATCCAAAAATAATCAAACACCAGTATGATTATTTCTGGATTCCATTTAAAGGATAGGATAGGTGTAATAACAGGCTGTGGTAAATTTCACCTTATTTTTCAGATGAAACAACGCACTCTGTAGCCTTCTTTCTTTGAAGCTGTTGTCAGTTCCCCGTAATATGACATCTAGTGAATACAGCACATTAAGCTGAACTATCTACTAACTAATTCTCCAATTCTCACATGAAGCAAATATGTGTATGACTAGAAATAATAATTTCTGTTTCGAATGCTTATCCATCTGCAATTTATGTATATAAAAAGCCTTCTCATTAAAGAAGAAATTCCTTAAGTGGAGGTACCGTATTAATTGATAGATTTGTAGACAGGTCTTTTAAAAATCGTTTCTCGTTTCGTTCTAAATCAAGTTGTAGAACATAATTCGAATTTGCCCTCAAAATCGCATCAAACAGTTATCGCCAAAAGATTCGAGAAATTTCCACGGAAAGGGGAATTCTTTCAATACCTATCAACCCAACAATAAGTTCTCATAATCCAGACACTGGTGAATTTATACGACTCGCTCGCCACGCTCCACTGGTAGGGGTGGAGGAATTTCCATTCATATGTGTCTTTTTATATATTTTTTTTATTATTTGACTTTTCTGGTGCGTTTTAGAAGTTTGGAGTTCGGTCCGCGGAAATGTGATTTATGCTTTGGGTCCCGCATTAAGATGTAAAATATTTTGATGCAAAATTCGTGACACTGAATAATATTATTTCTTTTTCTTCTGCAACTGCTTCTTTAAATTCATTGATGCACATATGATTTTTAAAGAACGAATCTGTTATTTTGAAGAATTGCTCTTACTTACGCTTTAAATGTTTGTTTGAAGTGAGTAATAATATACTTCTCATACTTCTTCAAGTACCTTTACAAGCCTTTAAAGTTTATAAAATCGAGACAGACAGACCTTCCACATAAGCGACTTTGTTAGTTCAGCTATTAGCCAACATACATCTGTATGTCCATATGTCAAATGCTTCCATACCTTTTCGGAGGTCTTCCTTTATTGTCCACGCCTCACATTCGTATAGGGTTAAAGACCAGATATAACAACGTAATACTCGAGTACTTAAAAAGATCGTAAGTCTGCGCTTGCAGAGTAGTTTTTTCTTTTTGCTAAATGTATTTCAAAGCAGTTCGATTCAGGTCTTAATTTCGTGGAAGCTGCTCTCGTTTATGCACGTATCTCAATATTTATATTTGCGCACTCTTTCTTGTTTTCGGTACTGTGACTGTGATAATTATTATGATACATCATCACTGTGATCATCATCATTGTGATACATATATTTTATATTTTTCTAGAAGGTGGGGCTATTTCTGCCGAAGAGGGTCTGGGTAGGTAACTTTCTCTTACCTATTTCTGTTGCAAATAGGCAGCACGAGCACAGCTGTGTTCCTGTCTGAAGAGAAAGGAGAGCCGGTATAGTTACAGTCTGTTTTTTTTTTTCAATTGTATAAGGGTTAGAAACGTGTACACAGTCCACTTGATGGTAAATAGTTGCTGTGGCCATAGTCGAGTATAGATGTAGATGTTATACTTAACTATGAATCAAAATGTAGATGCGTTGTCATCCGTTAGGACTAGGATGGAATGCCACGTTTCCAGTAAAAAGGATATTAGGTTATCTACACTTACCATATGAAATACATCAGCGTTAAGCTATTTACGCTGGTATTCTAAGAGAGCATGGTCCTTCCCCGGTCGAATACGTGCTAAGTTGTAGGACGTATGGCTCGGCTACAACTGATATAGCAGCAACATGGTTCTACCACGTATGAGGCATTCGTCTTCTTCTTCTGAATACTTAAACGTGACAACGCATCTGGACTCTTCTTTATTTTAATTTGGCTGCGGTTGTGGTCCACTCTAAAAGTAGAAAAAGACAGGATCTATGCATGCTGTAGTTTAGCTCTACCACTTAGAAAAATTATATTCAAACTTATATCGTCCGACGAATGTCGTAACCGGCTTTCTAATTTAAATATATCTTGTACTGTTACTGCCAATTTATCTTCCAGATGTAGCACATAGTAGTATATCAGGAGAAAGTGCACTGCTTCAACTGTGTATGTTTCCATAGGCCTTCCCATAGACTGTCTCAGGAGGGATATTCGCCAAAGTCTCCACGTTTGACTGTCGGGATTCCTACCACAGTTTTATTATTGTTGCGCAACATAATTAATACATGATACATGGCGACATTAGTTACCACTAGCGCTCTCTGGTATCGAGTAGTAGAACTAGGATAGTCAAGATCTTTCTAGAGATTTCCATGCCAGAACTTTCTACGCCTAGTCACTCGGGACCGGTATGTACTCGAACATTCTAGATGTTACAGTAAAAGAGGCCCTATATAAGGCCGGTGTAGACCGTGACCCGAGGCAGTATTGAATTGGCCATACAAGCGAATACTTCGAAGTGATACAACTGCCAACTAAAGTGATGAGTAGTAGAGATGTGTTTTATTATTTGTGTTTGTTTAAGTTGTAATTGGTGTTCGGTAATTATAGTGTCAATTTTGGTAATTCAATCGGCATTTTTATTGTCATAAACCCCAAGCTCCTAACATTATCTAGTTGTTATTAATAATACGCCGCTACCCATGCTTCCCTTTGTCGCCTCTGACAACACTTACGGAACGACACTGCTAGTGGATTTTTACACCACCACCACACGGTTCCTTATACAATTCCTTTCTCTCAAACTGCCTTTTATCTATAATTGGCTAAAATAATGATTTATTTTTTTATCATGTGGGGTGACTACAGCTCATGCACACCTATTTCAAATAAAAAAGGAACTATAATGCATAGGCTGTAATTATAATTATAGGTGCAATGGTCAGATGGACTTCTAGCCAAAAAATATCTATAAGAACTCAAAATTTAACACCTGAAAACACAATTTCAATTATATCGTATAAAACGTTTATTGTTTAAATATAATTGAAATGTAAAGTGGTTAACTAGGGGTGACGGTATGTTAATTGGTATGGTAACCTTGATGTTTGTTTGTAATCCTAACGGATGTAAAATATTTTTATAATACTCGCTCATACAGGCTCGTATTCAATTGATTCAGAAAGCGGTTACACAACTATTGACATGTTTTCGTAAAACTAATACGCCATAAAGACTGCTTTGAGCTCTTTGGTTGTAATGAAGATTTTTATTGACACCTTTGCCATATTGGCATGAAGATCGCAGCACCAGACGTCTCGTACCTTTGACACTACCAGCGATCGCCGCGCGATCCGCCAGGCCAGTCAGTGAGTCACTCAGTTGTAATAGTATGATGTGTTAAGGCTGTTAATCATATGAACCGATGGTGTATAGGTAAACTGATCTGCTTCCTAATTTAATATTACACATTTGAAGTATCTTTTTTCAAAAACGTTACCCTCACACTAAAATTTTCTCCTGTATCGTGGAGGCAGTTTACAAACATAAATTGCATAAGGACATCCAGACCCGGAACAATTATTTGTAGGCCATACAAATACTTCTTCCGTGCGGGATTCGAACCCACGGTACCCAGCGCAGCTACTCATTGGGGGCGTTTGGCAGAAAAAAGCGCTAGCCAGCGCTTGTAAGCAAAATGGTGATACTAAACAGTTTTAGACCAGGACGCGTTTGCTAACTTCAGTAGCGCTGACACAATCCGCCATTTTGCTTATTTAATTTGTTTGTTTGGAGTAGAGTTTATAATTTGTTTTGTGCAATATTAGTTTTAAGTAATAGTAATAAGAAAAATAAAAATTAAAAAAAAACATGAATAGACATATACATGTTATTAAAAAATCATGATTGGTAAGTTTTTAAAATGAATACTTTACAAACATATATTTAAATTGGGTTAGGTTCCCCGGTTAAAACTAACTTCGTGTCCTAGAGAAAAGTAGCTACTTACGATTTGATAGCGCTTACCGCTTACGATCGCCATTTTGCTTACAAGCGCTTGCTAGCGCTTTTTCCTGCCAAACGCACCCATTGCTAAGCAGTGACGTGACCACGGAGGCGTCCAATAAAATTATCCTCTGCCTATATTTTTACATTACCAGGACATTCCATAAAGATCTAATAATCAATAAAGGTCGTATTTAATAACGCTTTAAAACAAATAAAACAACTACAATAAAACTACGGAACCTCTGCAATAAAAAAGTTGACGTGCACACATAATTTTTCGTTTGATAAGAGGAAAAATTTATTAAGGGGGAGGGACCCCATTCGGACAATCTAATGCCAAATCTATCGAGGCGCCGGCTTCTATACACCATAAGACTGTTCAATGATGAGGAAAATTGGGGTTTTACGGCGTTGACCGGCGGCCGGCCAATAAGACTATCTCTTCAATAGATGAAACCTTATTGATAATGTCTGATTTAACACGTATGAAGGCGTTAGACGACTAAAATGAACTAACTTTTTTCTTTTTTTATTATACTTAGCTAAACGCGACTGACGAGGTACAGGGTTCGGTTCCCGGGTTGGGTCAAAATCAATTATTGGGTTTTGTGGGTGATCTCTCTCCGGTCATCTAGGCTAGGCACGGTATGCCATCGGAATATGAGTATGAGAGAATAGAGAGTGCACGTGCCGCAACCTTTTATCCTCTCCTACACAGATCACAATATGCTGTCATGGAAATTTCGTCTGGAGGACAATGAGGTGGAAAGCGAGAGATTCGACCACCTGATGGCAACTTTAATTTATCGACATCTGCAATCAACTTCAATTAGAGAAAGAATAGAGAAAGTTACAGGTGTACCCCTGCGGGCTAGGATGAAGTGCCCCACATCATCCTGGTGACGAGAATAATTTTTTTTGCTGGTAATGATAATAATACGATTCCATTTTATAACTTAATTAAAACGGTACTATCAGGTGGTCTGTGTGCCCGTTTCTTACCCTTTCTTGTTTTATACATAGTTAAAGTATTCTTAATTTAGCCAGGTTTAATGACGTAAATGCTTAAAAAGGGAATTTGATATCCATTTTTATCTTGTTTTCGTCAATATCGTACTGAGAAGACAATAGAAGCTATTTTTATGAGTGTACCTACATGCATGTATAAAAGAATTGAAAACGAACTTGTTTTTCAAATGTCAACTTTATTTTCACGAGACGTTGCGTTTTGATGAACGGTCTAGGCTGTAAATATTTTTTTTAATTTATGCGACTATTACGCATTGAATAAACTTCTGGGGGCACGACGGAACACGTCGTGACCATGGGTATTGCTGAGTACCCGATACGCCGCAATTAGAAAGTTCTTACTTTCTACATATTATAGCAATAAAATTGATGTGTCTGTAACATAGAAATAACTGACTTCTAATAAGCTCAGGGGGTTATTTAAAAGCTTATTACTTATAAGACATAAATAGATTTTTTAAATTTTAGTCTGTCTGTCTGTCCGAGAATCTTCGCAATAGCTAAACCGATGGTGAAGAATTTATAAATACATGTAGATAGCAATCTCAGGGTGATCTAGTCTAAATATAGCCTATATCTAAAAAAATTGAAGACTTTTGTGTACCTACCCATATAATTTATTTTTCTTAATTTTACCACTTTCTCTATTTATTTATTTGTTTATTGTAATACATCAATCGGAAGCTACTTAAATTTAGTATAGGTACATGAACATGTACAGTATTGATCGAATTGACGGTAGTTCTTGCGATTGTATTCACTACAATCACATAATACATACACATAATACGTAATGTTCACGCAAGTGAAATAAATTAGAATTTCATAATTTTATTTTTAAAACAAAAACTATATACGTTTACGAAAGTATATAGGTTTTCGAAATTTGTGTTAATCTAATAGGCATAACAGAATAGAGAAAATTATTATTAATAAAAAATAAATTCAGTGTTTTTCACATAGTTAAAAGACCCACCGTAAAAGACATACAGACCGGTTGCTTTAGAAGCAGAGCTTCTGAAAGCGGGTCGTACTTGAAGTCCTTCAGAAGCTCTTCAATTCCGTCCTCCATGGTGGCACTACTCCAGAGGCGTGGAGCAGAAGTGCGGTGGTCTTGTTCTTTAAGAAAGGCGACAACGCTCTCTTGAAGAACTACAGACCGATTTCCCTTCTGAGCCGCGTCTACGTGCTGTTTTGGAGAGTCATTACGAATCGTCTCGCAAGCAGACTCGACGACTTCCAGCCTCTCGAACAAGCCGGTTTCCGAAAAGGCTTCAGTACCATAGACCACATACATATCCTGCGGCAGATTGTACAGAAGACTGAAGAGTACAATTTGCCGCTTTGCCTGGCGTATGTGGACTATGAGAAAGCCTTTGATTCCGTCGAAATTTGGGCGGTGCTGCAGTCTCTTCAGCGGTGCCAAGTTGACTGTCGGTATATCGAATTGCTGAAGTGTTTGTACAGTAGGGCTACGATGGCTATCCGAGTACAGAACCAGAGCTCGAAACCTATCCAACTGCAGAGAGGTGTAAGACAGGGTGACGTTATATCCCCGAAACTCTTCACCGCTGCTTTGGAAGACATTTTCAAGCTACTGGACTGGAAAGGATACGGTATTAACATCAATGGCGAGTACATCACTCACCTTCGATTTGCCGACGATATAGTCCTTATGGCAGAATCGCTGGATGACTTAAGCACTATGCTCAATGACCTCAATAGTGCCTCCCAACGGATAGGTCTTAAGATGAACATGGACAAAACAAAGATCATGTTTAATGTCCATGTCACACCTATGCCGGTAGTTGTTGGGAGCACTATGCTCGAAGTTGTTGACGAGTACGTTTACCTGGGACAAATAGTCCGACTAGGTAAGTCCAACTTCGACCGAGTGGTCCATCGACGGATTCAACTCGGCTGGGCAGCGTTCGGGAAATTATGACACATCTTCTCGTCAGGTATACCTCAATCTCTTAAAACTAAAGTGTACAACCAGTGCGTGTTGCCAGTGATGACTTACGGATCAGAGACGTGGTCCTTCACTGCTGGCCGTATGAGGACGCTCAAGGTCGCTCAGCGAGCTATGGAGAGGGCTATGCTCGGAGTTTCTCTGCGTGATAGACTCAGAAATGAGGATATCCGTAGTAAAACCAGAGTGACCGACATAGCCCAACGGATTAGTAAGCTGAAATGGCAATGGGCCGGCCATATAGCTCGAAGAACCGATAACCGATGGGGAAGAAAGATTCTCGAGTGGCAGCCTCGTACCGGTAGGCGTAGTGTAGGGCGACCCCCCACTATATGGAGTGACGACCTGGTAAGATATGCAGGAAGTCGATGGATGCAGGTGGCTCAGGACCGTGCTTTGTGGCATTACTTGGGGGAGGCCTATGTTCAGCAGTGGACTTGTGAAGGGCTGTAATGATGTAATGATGATGATGATGATGACATAGTTAAAAATTTTGTCTTATCTAATCTCTTAAGCAAACGCACCCAAGTGACGTAGTAGTGGCCTATCATCCGCACCACCCTACAACCCAGACTAGTGGTGCTAGCAATGACAGTAATAAGAAAACATTTGATTTCGTAGCCATGTTTCTGATTTTATCGAATTGAAACTCAATAAATTTCAACCTGCGGCACCTAATAGAGATATCAATAAGAATCTTAAATGTTTCCATAATTCACATCATAGCAGGAAGCGCCGAAGTTAAGGCTTTATTCGTATCTTGTGTTTGAATCTTCCAATATCAAATTGGAAGCGTTACTGTATAAAGTATTAAAATCAATTATTATTCCAATTCAAGTGTCAAATTACATTATATATGGTAATAGTACCACAATCAACTATCGGCTTTTAGATAATTAACATATTCCAAGCTGAATTATTAATGAAAATATGCGGTTGTGTGTTTTAAATTATGGCGCTGTGAATTTTAATGGCTTAACATAATATTTGATTTTATTAGGTCTACATTTTATTTATTGCTTACACAATACAAAATATTTTATTTTTATTTTTCGTCATAAGTATTACAGATCACAACCAGTCCACTGCTGAACAAATGTCTCCCAATGATAACCATCAGTCATCAGTAACCACGGCTCAGGGTCGTCGCTTTTTACACATAGTAGTGTGTGTCCCAACATTGCGCTTTTCAACACGAATCTACCCCCTTTTAGTTTAATAAGAGTGACAAACGAGCACACAGTCCACGTGATAGTAAGTGAATGCTATAGTCTATGGATAAATACATATAACCTTGTTACCCCTGAGGACTAAGATAGGATGGATGGACGCTAGAATTCTGTGGTCCACCATATGGTAACGAATATTAAGAGATAGGACTACTTAATAAAAATAAATAATGTCGTTGTCAATATACTTCTCATAGCTCATACGCTTATAAATCGTACATCACCAATTATCAGATAATTTAGCTAGTTCAGTAAGACACGTCAGTTGTCCAGATAAGATGGCATAAATCCGTTGTCGACAATGGGATATATCTTAATTAATTGTTTTCTACGAAAGCTCAATAGGTTTAATGAGGAAGAGATCGTTGAACAGATAGCTGACGATGAATTGCTTTGTGAACAGAGGTGAAACACACTCCCTGTGGTACGAAAACAGGCTTTTACCAAATACACTTTCCAATATAACGTTAATTAATGAATTGCTTCATACTAATCGAAAGACCGCCTGTGACTTTGTACGTATCAATTAAGATTAAAGATATTGAGTTTTTATTCATCCTTTTATTAAATCATGTATATAAAATGTACATACGTTCTGTCTTCGATCTCAAAATAAATCTTGGTTTAATCGAAGATCAAAAATTTAAAAACATTTTGACTATTTAATTGTTTACAAAAATGTTTAAAAGCAGCAAATACGTATTTTTTCCAGTTTAAAACAGTTTTAAACTGCGTTTCAGTTTTTATTTTATTTTGTGCTCTTAAAAGAAGCTGAAACTGGCCATCTCCGACTTCTACGACATAACATCGGGGGGCACGGCAGTGCCCCCGCCAAGTCGAGCGCGAAGCAAACACTGCCGTACCATCCTTTACTGGAACCATTTCGCCGCATTTTCAGGCCCCTATTTGAGAACCTCTGGATAATACCAGAACGCAGAAATTTTCGTGATCCTGTAAACTACAATCACATACTTAAAATCCAAAATTTCAAGTCTGTAGGTCATTTAGTTCCGAAGTTAAGCGAAAGCAAAGTTTCTCATTTAAGACACTCATTCTTCACTCACTCATGATCATCAGAATAGAACTAGTACTTCCCATAAACTCAGAGAGCTGAAATTTGGTACAGAGTTAGGATTTAATGGCCACATAAAGAGAAAACTATAAAAACTAGGATAATCGAACATCTGGAGTACCTGGTGCCCTGATTAGAAAACACAAGAGCCCAACCAAACTATTAGAAGATATCGACATACCGCCTTTACAAAAAATATTCAACTTGGTGGGCCGCTTCATTTGATGTCAAAAATCGAAGGTCTAAAGTATCTGATGAAGAACCCTCAGCTGGTCTCAGCTGTATTAGAGATATGGTAATGCCCCCTTCTACCTGTGGTACATAAAAATCTATTAAATTGTAAAGTCATTGCAAAAATCCAGCGTACTGGGACACATCTAATTTAATCTAGCCTATAGCATCCCACTGCTGGGCGAATGCCTCCCCTTCTGCTTTTAATACGCATATAAATAAAATTAAAGGAAAACTCTGGATAACACTAGATTGGCTTTTATACTTATACTTACAAGTTTACAAGAAAAAATAGTCGAACGATTAACTTTATTCTACTCGAACATTACTCAAATTCCTTTAAGGTACCGTGGACATGAATTCATCTCGACGAGACCGTTGAGTACCGCGGACATGAATTCATGTCCGCATTACGTGCTGCTATTTTCTTCATTAATTTATATAAAAATACAGTATATTTTCAATTGAACTCTATTTCATTCGATTCTGAACGAACTAAAGAGTATTCTGAAGAACAACAACAACACAACAACAACGACAAAATCAAATATAACAGCCATTCGCTTTTGTGCTGTTGGTGCTGTTAGTTGCGTAATCGTTGAAGTTTTGTGATTGTGATTTTAGTTAGATTTTCTTTCAAAAAACTGTAACTAATGTTATTTATCTTTACTACGTAATGTTTTTGAATGATCTAAGTTACAACAACAGTAAATTTTTATGTTTCAATTGATAAAAAAGTAGAATCAAAAAACCTCTACGCGAACAATTCATAACGGTCAAGATTTCTAATAAGATAACAATAGTATATTTCTTAATCGAATACCATAGTAAATAATTTTACTAGGAATTGCTAAATGTTATATCTATATGATTTTATAAGAAAAATAAAGGAAGACGCTATAATATATACACAAAAAAGGTTTTGAAAATGAGGTTACAAAGCGCGCACAAACTGTCTATTTTCGAATTTTTAGCAAATGTATGCAAGTTAAAAATTAGAATTATTATAATTATTACATGCATAATTTAGGTTCATTTAGGAAGAATATGTAGTATTGATTGTAAGGACATAAAAATAAAATAAAAACTTATGATATTTCATTCATAAAATAAAATTTGTTGTCAGTAAGTACACTTTATCAAGATCCGTTAGAAACAAAGAGCTGTACAAAATAAAATAAACATTTTAATGTTATGGTTATTGTTTCTACTTATCGAAAATCTTATCGGCTTTAAATAACTGTAACAAAATTCTCTTTAACATAAGTGAGAAACATAAATGTTTATAACAAGTGCCGCCAGCTGAGGTGACAAAGCTGTTTTTTGTTACGGCGGGCGCAGTAAGAGAAAGGTTAAATAAACAAATTACACTAGACTTACCAGAAGATACTGTTTGTTTACTACCGACTAGAAATATGTGTATGCAGTTAAATAATGCTATGTTAAAAGCGATTCCGCACCCCGAGATAAAATTAATTGCTAAAGATTCCTTGGATTGTTCAAAATGTATGATAACGAAAGCCCGGGCGTGTTTACAAAAATATGAAGATGATGCGTCGATGACTGCTGGACTGGAAGAAACTATAATCATTAAAGAGGGAGCTAAAGTAATGATTAGGAGAAATATCGATGTTAGTTTAGGTTTAGTGAATGGGTCATTAGGCGTTGTACAAAAAGTGAAGTGGGACCCGGAAGACCAAACAAAGCCTAAACAATTGGTGGTAAAATTCGCTAATAATTTGATTCACGAATTATTGCCTATTAAGTCAAAATTTGAGATCATACCCCGGGAATACGTGTACAGGGAACAATTCCCAATCTGTGTGGCGTATGCCCTAACAATTCACAAGAGCCAAGGTCTAAGTCTAAATAATGCCCTCATGGATATAGGCGCCTCCATATTCACTTGTGGCCAAGCCTACGTAGCGCTTTCACAAGTAACCAATCTTCATGGAATGCACCTCATAAATGTTGACTTCAAGAGTATAAAAGCTCAAGCTTCAGCGATCACCGAATACAACCGGCTTAGGCGTAAATACCGCGCCGATTTTTCAGATTTTAAACCGTCTAAATCGTCTAAAAGAATAAATAATGAATGCGAATGGGCAATACGAAAAACTGTTGCTACTGTAAAAGAATCAGAACCGGAAAAAAATAAAAGAAAGATTTGTAATAATAAAAAAATTACTCCTAAAAAGAAAAAGAATGTGTCGAATAAGAAAATCTAATAAAATAAATCAATGTGCCCTCGTTTCTACAAAAAGAAGTGAAATCCCACCAAAAAAATTCTGTAAAAAAAACTAGCCAAGTCTCGATGGAGCTGCTTGTTTATCTCTAAAAATTAATGAAATCTAGACAAAGTCGGGCCAAGTCTAAGGTTCCTTACTGCGAATTCTTTATTATTATAGTTAATGTTGTGTGACTTGGCCGTTAAAGGGTACGCAAGGGTACAAAACCAGGTGCTACATGACACCCTTGCATCAATCTGTCGCCAGAACCGCTACCCATTGACGACAGAAAATTGCCACTTGGAAAACGTTGATTGAATAACCGGTCAATTGTAGGCTTGATAAAGCTGTGTATTTCAATAATACTTTTGTATAGGTGAGCCTGAAACAAACAGTATAAAAAATATTTCCAGTACAGGCGGACTTCAAATCATTGATAGAAGTCCGTCTGTACGTCTATTTTATGTTAGATTGGTGGTCGATTTGACGCCTACAATTGACTGGTTATTCAATCAACGTTTTCCAAGTGGCAATTTTCCATCGTCAATGGATAGCGGTTCTGGCGACAGATTGGTGCAAGGGTGTCATGTAGCACCTGGTTTTGTACCCTTGTGTACCCTTCAACGGCCAAGTCACACAACATTAACTATAATAATGTGTTGATCAATAAAGAAATCGCAGTAAGGAACCTTAGACTTGGCCCGAATTTGTCTAAATTTCATTACTATTTAGAGATAAACAAGCAGCTCCATCGAGACTTGGCTAGTTTTTTACAGAATGTTTTTGGTGGGATTTTAGTAGTTTGACAAAAAATGTTAAAATATTTTTAATTCAATTTTACTAATAACTTTTGTTACTATATAAATTGAAAACTACTGGTTAGAAAAATATTATATTCCTCTAAAACCCACTACACGGTGTTGAAGGGAGACTTCAACGCAAAACTAGGCACAAGAGAAGGCGGTTAGGGAAATTTGGAGTAGGACAACGGAACCGTAGGGGCCAGCAGCTGGCCGACTTCATGGAGAAAGAGGGACTCTTTATGATGAACGCTTTCTTCCAGAAGCAACCCCACAGGAAGTGGACCTGGTCGAGCTCCGACGGTTCGACAAAAAATGAGATTGACTTCATTATGAAGACCAGGTGCCAACTGTTCAGTGATGTCTCAGTGATCGCAAGGGTGAAAACCGGCAGCGATCACCGAAAAGTTAGAGGCACACTGAACCTTAACCATATGTTGGAGAGGTCTCGTCTAATGGAGTCAACACTCCGTCCCCCCTCGTGTTCTGATCCAGAATCCCGAGACTTTTCAGCTCGAGTTACGTAACCGCTTTTAGTGCCTAGAAGATTGCAATGCAGTGGACGATATGAACGACAAGCTCATGGAAACTGTACACGCTATTGGAGCTAAGTTCTGCAAGACCCGCCGCAGAAGAACACAAAAACTCTCCGATCACACTCTTAATCTCATGGCTGTTAGACGGGAGATGAGGCTGCAATCGTCAACAGATTTGACAGCATACAGGCAACTGAACAGACAGATCTTCAAATGCATGCGGCGAGACTTACGCAACTTTAATACTGCTCGTATTAAAGAAGCGATCGAGCGGAACCAGGGCTCCAAAGTCTTTGCCAGAGATCTGTCTGCCAGAAATAGCCAACTGTCAAAGCTGAAGACTGAGTGTGGCAGCATCGTTTCCGGGACACCTGAGATTGAGAGGTTCTATGGGCAGCTGTACACATCGTTGGAGCCACACGCAAGTGTGAGTAACGATCCAAGAGCAAGTCTTACCCGACACCATTTCGATGATATCCCGGACGTCAGTCTGAGCGAGATTAGAATGGCTCTCCAGCACCTTAAAAACGGCAGGGCCCCAGGTGAGGATGGAATTACAGCGGAGCTTCTGAAAGCGGGTGGAACACCGGTACTTGAAGTCCTTCAGAAGCTCTTCAATTCCGTCCTCCATGGTGGCACTACTCCGGAGGCGTGGAGCAGAATAGCGGTGGTCTTGTTCTTTAAGAAAGGCGACAACGCTCTCTTGAAGAACTACAGACCGATTTCCCTTCTGAGCCGCGTCTACGAGCTGTTTTCAAGAATCATTACGAATCGTCTCGCATGCAGATTCGACGACTTCCAGCCTCCCGAACAAGCCGGTTTCCGAAAAGGCTTTAGTACCATAGACCACATACATACCATGCAGCAGATTGTACAGAAGACCGAAGAATACAATCTGCGACTTTGCCTGGCGTATGTGGACTATGAGAAAGCCTTTGATTCCGTCGAAATTTGGGCGGTGCTACAGTCCCTTCAGCGGTGTCAAGTTGACTGTCGGTATATCGAAGTGCTGAAGTGTTTGTACCGTAGGGGTAGGATGGCTATCCGAGTACAGAACCAGAGTACGAAACCTATCCAACCGCAGAGAGGTGTAAGACAGGGTGCCGTTATATCCCCGAAACTCTTCACCGCTGCGTTGGAAGACGTTTTCATGCTACTGGACTGGAAAGGATACGGTATTAACATCCTACTACCTATGCCGGTAGTTGTTGGGATCACTAAGCTCGAAGTTGTTGACGAGTACTTTTACCAGGGACAAATAGTCCGACTAGGTAAGTCCGAATTCGACCGAGAGGTCAATCAACAGATTCAACTGACTTATGGATCTTTGACGTGGTCCTTCACTACTGGCCATATAAGGACGCTCAGCGATCTATGGAGAGGGCTATGCTCGGGGTTCCTCTGCGTAATTAACTTAGAAATGAGCATATCCGCACTAGGACCAGAGTGACCGACATAGTCAAACGGATTAGTAAGCTGAAGTGGCAAAGGGACGGCCATATTAATATATATATATATATATAAGGTCGAAGAACTGACAACCGATGGGGAAGAAAGGTTCTCGAGTCGCAGCCTCGTATTCGTAGGTGTAGTTTTGTGGCTGGTTCATCTTAGAATAGAGATATTTTTCGAACCATTGCTTAGTAAAACATAAAAAGGACTTTCAATTTGTATTATTTATGACTGTATTAAAAAATAATTCTATTTCTATGAATTGCTTCGTTGAGTTTTCTTTTCTGTGACATTATTAAATACAATTATTTTTCAAAACAATTATTTATAATATGGCAACATTTTCGAATACAACGTTGGGTTTTTCATTAATTACGGCTCCTCGTGAAATAATATAGTAACAAGAGGCTCGCTTCCTACAATTTAACACTCGACAATGTGGCTGAGAGCAAAATTAATATTGATGTTGCGCTGGTTGAGATGTTATCTTTAGCTTTTAATAATAGAGGGATGTACGGTAACTCTGCGGCTTCTTCTTTGTTGTTAATAAGATTTAGTAATATTGGTTTCTACAAGGTTATTGATTTATAATGTTCTAACGGAAAATTATAGTCATGCCTGTGGTATAGTGATACCTCAGATGTTTAACGCTCGCTGTAAATATAACAGAACGCGAGTAACCCGGGTTCGATCCCCGCCGGCAGCCATGAAATTGTTAATTGCAATTTTAAATGCTGATATTACCACGTGCTCGGCGGTGAAGGAAAACATCGTGAGGAAAAATGCATGTCCGAGGAAAAAGAAAAAAAATATTTCGAAGACATGTGAAGTTCGCCAACACGTGTTGGGGCGTTGCGGCGGATACTTCCTTGCCCTAAAACCCTCTCAGAAATGAGGGGAGACCTGTGCCCAGCAGTGGGACGTATATAGGCTGTAACTTTTTTTACTGTGGTATAACTAGAAACAAACAAATAAGGTGCTAAGACATTCTAGTAAATACTTCCCTCCAGTAGTAGGACTGGTTCCTTATTTTAAATAAAAATTTACCCTAGGGTCCCATCTGTGGACAACCATAATTGTTATTTTCTAAGTCTAAGTCTAAGTCTTATGTTTGTCACATACCAAAAGTTATATCATTCCACTCTTACAATAAATAATTGGTTACATAAGTTAAAGTTTCAATTTTAGCGTTAAATGTGTTTATTATTTGTTTAAGGGCCGATTTTTCAATTATCATTGAAAATTATTTTAAGATAAACAAATTAATAGTTACAGTTTTAGTCCAGAAGGTCGACATCGACATGAGAGTATCGAAATCTATTCCACTTCATTTTTTATGCAATTCTCTTCAAATTGTCCTACTGATGATGTAAATGTAAGTCGCCATGGGGCAATTCAGTGCCATATTGTTAAAACCGATTTTTTTTAATTGCAAGGAATTGTTATTTGGAAAGGGAAAAATTATTTTTATATTCTTTGATCAAGTATTAAAAAAAGATGGATAACTTTTTACGATAAAGTTAGTATTTTCGGAGTTATTAATTTATAAAACTTTACTTTTAACTCTAACTTAGTAAGATGCGTTGTCACCCGTTAGGAATATAATGGAATGCCTCGTTTCTAGTAAAAAGGGGCTCCGGTTCTCTACACTCACCATACGACAATATATACTCGTAGTCTACGCTGGTATCCTGTGAGAGCGTCGTCCTTCCCCGGTCGAACCGACCCATTCGTACTACAGTATACTACTAATATAACTTATTATTGCATTTTTCAAAATTAATACTTAAAGTTTTTAATATTTTATTCAATTTAATTATACGTATTTATTATTTATACGTATAATTAAATTGAATGAAATGATGAAAAAACAACACTGAATAATCATCATCATCATCACAGCCCTTCACAAGTCCACTGCTGAACATAGGCCTCCCCCAAGTAATGCCACAAAGCACGGTCCTGAGCCACCTGCATCCATCGACTTCCAGCATATCTTACCAGGTCGTCACTCCATCTAGTGGGGGGTCGCCCTACACTACGCCTACCGGTACGAGGCTGCCACTCGAGAACCTTTCTTCCCCATCGGTTATCGGTTCTTCGAGCTATATGGCCGGCCCATTGCCACTTCAGCTTACTAATCCGTTGGGCTATGTCGGTCAATCTGGTTTTACTGCGGATATCCTCATTTCTGAGTCTATCACGCAGAGAAACTCCGAGCATAGCCCTCTCCATAGCTCGCTGAGCGACCTTGAGCGTCCTCATACGGCCAGCAGTGAAGGACCACGTCTCTGATCCGTAAGTCATCACTGGCAACACGCACTGGTTGTACACTTTAGTTTTCAGAGATTGAGGTATACCTGACGAGAAGATATGTCGTAATTTCCCGAACGCTGCCCAGCCGAGTTGAATCCGTCGATTGACCTCTCGGTCGAAGTTGGACTTACCTAGTCGGACTATTTGTCCCAGGTAAACGTACTCGTCAACAACTTCGAGCATAGTGCTCCCAACAACTACCGGCATAGGTGTGACATGGACATTAAACATAATCTTTGTTTTGTCCATGTTCATCTTAAGACCTATCCGTTGGGAGGCACTATTGAGGTCATTGAGCATAGTGCTTAAGTCCTCCAGCGATTCTGCCATAAGGACTATATCGTCGGCAAATCGAAGGTGAGTGATGTACTCGCCATTGATGTTAATACCGCATCCTTTCCAGTCCAGTAGCTTGAAAACGTCTTCCAAAGCAGCGGTGAAGAGTTTCGGGGATATAACGTCACCCTGTCTTACACCTCTCTGCAGTTGGATAGGTTTCGAGCTCTGGTTCTGTACTCGGATAGCCATCGTAGCCCTACTGTACAAACACTTCAGCACTTCAATATACCGACAGTCAACTTGGCACCGCTGAAGGGACTGCAGCACTGCCCAAATTTCGACGGAATCAAAGGCTTTCTCATAGTCCACATACGCCAGGCAAAGTGGCAAATTGTACTCTTCAGTCTTCTGTACAATCTGCCGCAGGGTATGTATGTGGTCTATGGTACTGAAGCCTTTTCGGAAACCGGCTTGTTCGGGAGGCTGGAAGTCGTCGAGTCTGCGTGCGAGACGATTCGTAATGACTCTCGAAAACAGCACGTAGACGCGGCTCAGAAGGGAAATCGGTCTGTAGTTCTTCAAGAGAGCGTTGTCGCCTTTCTTAAAGAACAAGACCACCGCACTTCTGCTCCACGCCTCTGGAGTAGTGCCACCATGGAGGACGGAATTGAAGAGCTTCTGAAGGACTTCAAGTACCGGTGTTCCACCCGCTTTCAGAAGCTCCGCTGTAATTCCATCCTCGCCTGGGGCCCTGCCGTTTTTAAGGTGCTGGAGAGCCATTCTAATCTCGCTTAGACTGACGTCCGGGATATCATCGGAATAGTGTCGGATAAGACATGCTCTTGGATCGTTACTTGCGTGTGGCTCCAACGATGATGTGTACAGCTGCCCATAGAACCTCTCAATCTCACTCAAAATCTCAGGTGTCCCGGAAACGATGCTGCCACACTCAGTCTTCAGCCTTGACAGTTGGCTCTTTCTGGCAGACAGATCTCTGGCAAAGACTTTGGAGCCCTGGTTCCGCTCGATCGCTTCTTTAATACGAGCAGTATTAAAGTTGCGTAAGTCTCGCCGCATGCATTTGGAGATCTGTCTGTTCAGTTGCCTGTATGCTGTCAAATCTGTTGACGATTGCAGCCTCATCTCCCGTCTAACAGCCATGAGATTAAGAGTGTGATCGGAGAGTTTTTGTGTTCTTCTGCGGCGGGTCTTGCAGAACTTAGCTCCGACCGCATGGACAGTTTCCACGAGCTTGTCATTCATATCGTCCACTGCATTGCAATCTTGTAGGCACTGAAAGCGGTTGTGTAACTCGAGCTGAAAGTTTTCGGGATTTTGGATCAGAGCACGAGGGGGACGGAGCGTTGACTTCATTAGACGAGACCTCTCCAACTTAACGTTTAGGTTCAGTGTGCCTCTAACCATTCGGTGATCGCTGCCAGTTTTCACCCTTGCGATCACTGAGACATCACTGAACAGTTGGCGTCTGGTCGTCATAATGAAGTCAATCTCATTTTTGTCGAACCGTCGGGGCTCGACCAGGTCCACTTCCTGTGGGGCCGCTTCTGGAAGAAAGAGTTCATCATAAAGAGTCCCTCTTTCTCCATAAAGTCGGCCAGCTGCTGGCCCCTTCGGTTCCGTTGCCCTACTCCAAATTTCCCTAACGTCAGCTCACCGCTTTCTCTTGTGCCTAGTTTTGCGTTGAAATCTCCCATCAACACCGTGTAGTGGGTTTTGGAGGAATGTATGGCTTTGGAAATATCCTCATACATTTCCTCCACCTCCTCATCGGAATGTGCCGACGTTGGTGCGTAAACCTGTATGACCTTCAGCGAATACCGTTTGGTGATTCTGAGTATCAGGTACGCGACCCTCGTCGACACACTCTCAATCTGTACAACGTTGTTGACGAGAGACTTGTGGACGATAAATCCGACACCTCCTTGGGACAGATGGTCGCCCTCCCGGTGATAGAACAAGTTGCCGGATTCGAGAATCACCGTGTCCTCCCCCTCTCTTCGGACCTCGGATAATCCTATAATACTCCAGCGCAACTTGTCTATCTCTTCTTCCAGCTCCAGGATCTTCTCGTCAGTCCTCAGTGTGCGTGCGTTAAATGTTGCCAGGTCGAGTCGTCGTAGGTGGCAACCGAACCTCCACCGGAGATTCTTAGCACCCCCTGCCCCGCCGTTACCATGGTCGCCACCGTAGCCAGGAATAGCGGGGCCGCCGGGGACTGGGGGCCGTCTATTTGTGTAATTGTTCATGGGGGGTATATTGCCATAGTTGCCACGCTTGGCGAGCGGGTTGGCAACCGCAGTTTTTTTTTTTGTCGTACAGTTGCTGTTATCAGGAAGATGCTGCTGCCCATCTCCTGCCTGTCTCCCTCTGTCGCCTCTTACGACACCCACGGGAAGATATGGGGTAGTAGATATTCTTAACCGCCACTACACGGCACTGAATAAAGTTCCTAATAATTAAATAAATTGTACTTTTATGCCTGTTGGAATACGGTTATGGGGTAAATGGAAGTCTGTGTGTACTGTACGAAATTCTGTATTAGAATGCCAACATAATGTTTATCGTTTAACAGAGAAAAAAATAATAGACTTGTTTTGACTACATCCGTTATTAAAGAGACTTTATGTTAACTAGTATTTTGTATATGTCAACAGTCCCCCTCAAAAATACGATTCTATTTTATGGACAATGCAATTCTTAATAAATTATAAATTAATACATAAAAAATAATATTAAAAAATGTAATATTTTTCTTACAAATTATTTGACAAATACGAATAAAAAGAATTTTATAAACTTTTGTCTAAAATCAATATAAAAAATCAAGTTTTTGAAATTGAAAAAAAAAAAATCGGTTTTAACCATATGGCACCGAGTTGCTCCTTGGCAACACGCATTTATATCATCAGTAGGGTAATTTAAAGACAATCGCATAAAAAATTAAGTGGAATAGATTTCAGTACTCATGCGCCGATTCCTCCTGGACTATTATATAAATAAAATAGGTGGTTGTTTCATTTTTATAATCGGACCGGTAACATTTATTCGATGGATTACTTTTATTGGACGATTGCAAAATTGGCTCTAAATGTATAAAAATTGTATATAAAAATATGAAAATTTAAATTTTACCAAAATTAGCTATGTGTAGCATACTATTTATGCTAGATATGTAATATATTTTGCCATCTCTTAAGTTAGATTGGTTATAAGCTGCCCGAATAAGTATGCAATCAGCTTTCTGTCATTAAAAATATTTCGAAGACATGTGAAGTTCGCCAACACACATTGGGGCAGCGCGGCAGACTATACCTTTCCCTAAAACCCTCTTAGAAATGAGCGGAGGAGGTATATCTGCTGAAACTTTTTTAAAACTTTTAATTTGTTTTTCGATAGATGGCGCTAATAACAGGTTAAATAATAATTATACACCCTGATGATGCCATAAGTCAATCATTGTCTATTTAGTAGTAAGTAAGATAAAGCTTTTTAAATAATGGCAATAATATAGGTTTGGCTTGCCACGCATGACTTTTAAGGTAAATCCTCCCTACAAATCCATGCAACGGAAGAGGTCTATGTCCAGCAGTGCAATTTTATTAGATTGATCATTAGATGAAGATAATTTATTTATAGATTAATTATTAAACTAAAAACTATTTCAATATGAATACAGGTCTCAATCTTTGATTTGACTTAATTATCCTCTATAGTAATAGTCCCCAGAATATTAGAATTATACACAACTTTACTACAGATTTAATATATGTATAGTTTATTGTTTAACTTCTTATTAATACTACTTTAGGCATTATTAAATATCTGTAAATTCGAAATTAATAATAATGAATATACTATTAGTAGTGTCTTAGTACTAAAATAAATATCATAAAATCGCGGATCAATATAAAGTTATTAAATTATAGTAAGAACTGAAAAATCTTCGACATAACACCGTCAACTGTTCGAGATTAAATGTTTCGAACTCTATATTACACGCACCATGTAACTCGAAGTGGAAAAAGCAAAAATAATAATTTAACAGACGAACACTTTCGAACGGATAAAAGGAAACGTGAAAGTGGGAAAGTTTGAACAATTCGAATAGAGCAGGGCCTAAGGTAACTCCCTGCGAAACTACTTTTGATTCCTCCACGCTTTTATCTAAGTTACTATTTGAACGTGAACTACAGAGTTCCATTGTTAAGAACGAGTAAAAAGGTGGACGAAAGATACAACTTTTGACGCTCCGACGGCGAATCGTGGCACAGTCGATATGTTGAAAGTATCGACTGCTTTCTCTAAATTAAAATTGTTTCGTTTCTCTTCGGTAGGGAAATTGGATTTTGTACGTCGATTTTCGATTTGGAAATATTACTATGATTTTTTTAATTTTACATATAATATCTGACAAAGTAGAACTTTAAGAGTAATTGAAGAATAAACATCTATTACAGAGGTACTCTGAAAGTGTTTCACGTTGATGATTGGAATTTGGAATTGTTGTGAAATGTAATTACCCAAATCCAATCTTAAAAAAAGTTAAAAATTGAATTAACGCTTTAAAGAATTAAAAAGAATAAAATAATTTCACACTCTGGATTTAATTCTTCATAACCTATGTTTAGTACCGAATTCACAGTGCGAAAATACTTTATTCTTTTAATTTATTCAAAGTTGGCTTTTACTTTTTTCATTAAGCTTTCAGGATCCATATGTTTTATGAACAGGCAGCATGTTTTCTTAAACTCTGGCAAATCTTTTTACAAATGAAAATAATCCAAATGATTCCTCGAGTGGAAATATTGGAATATTTATATATATATATATATACGGATTTTCTTTTTCGTTTTCATTTTAAACACTCATTTTCATTTATTTACTGTGTAAAAATATATACACAAGTTACGTTTTCGAAGGAATAATCTCCGATATTTAAATTCGTAAGCTTGTGATTCGCTGTATACAACTTTCTTGGATCCGAATTCTCTTCCGAAGTAAGTGAGACTTGAAAAACAAATGGCGATACGGAATGCAGCCTGGGTATGCGACAAAGCTTTGACAACGACTGAGTCCCTGCCAGGTTGCATACCAAACATTGCCAGTAACTTTAATTCCTATATCAGGGAACATCCAACTTTTGATACATTATTGAGTAAATTCTAACATTACAGACTTGGCTATCTTTTAAGTATTTTTTTTAAATTTCCTATTAAAGTAATTGTTGTTATTGTGTAATACTCGTTAACTTACTTTATCTCATCGAGTTGATTTTAGTCGTCGGAATATTATTGCTTTACGATATATCGCAACAGTAGTCCATATTTTTCTTAGCGTTGGGCTTATGTATTGTATGATCTGTCTAATTAAGTTACATCATTATAACTTGGATAAGATCCTTTATTTTTAACATACTCTAAAAAGTAACGTTATTTTACCTTTTCAATGCTGTGTTCAAGGTTTTATTCGAGGGAAGTCCACTTTATTCCACTACTGCCATAAAAGTCCACTGCTGAACATAAGCATTTCCCATTGATTGCCATATAGGGGAGATTTTGCCATAGTTGGCACGCTTGACATCCATTTCTTGGCATGGGTGGCAACCATATATTTTAATTATTTTGAGTTGTTATCAGGAAGATACCGCTGCCTAACTCATATTTCTGTTTTCCTCTGTCGCCTCTTACGACACCCACGGAATGATATGGGGTAGTGGGTATTGATACACCCCCACTAAAAGTTTTATTAGAAAATATTTCTCATACAGATTTGTTAACGTAGTTTTTCCCCACTCAGCACATATTATACTAACGTTAAATTGAAATTAGTACTTTTAAGATCGTTTCTAGACTGGTTCGTAAAACATCGATGCAACATACATTTGGAATAAGGAGTTGACGTCAAGTGCAGATTATCTAAAAGAGACTTCTACAATTTGACCCGGCTCAACAGCGACTAAACAGCGATAAAGCAATATAAATGTCGCAGTCTACTAGCTTAACCAGCCGTTAAATCAACAGCCTAGACTCTTTACTAGGCCGCTAGTTGAACTGTGCTGTTTTACCCTATCGTACGAATTACCTACACATTACCCAGCTAGCTTATTAAATATAACAAACGCTACGGCTGAATATCATTTAGGAAGTCAGTTGAACGGCTCCGTTTAGTTAAAAGGCTAGACTGAAAGGCTGATTAAGCTAGTTGGCTGCGACATAAATATACGCAGTATCGATTTCGGTAAGATCTTCTAATGTTAACATAAACGCGCACACACACAACACACACACACACACACACAATATGAGGTTGAGGTTACGAAACCACTGTTACTTTATATTACCTTTTTTTTTTTAGTACAATTTTTGTTTTAAATATAAATTAAAATGTCACTTATATATATATATATATATATATATATATATATATACATATATATATATATATATATATATATATATATATATATATATATATATATATATATATTGACATTGATTATATATCATTGATTAATAATACATTATGATCCCAAGATCTACAATATCTGTAGCGGTCAATTACAAATAATGCTCTTATTTATATCTCATGGGGTGGAGACCTGGTGATTTGTAATACAGGCATTTTATTGCCTATCTCAAACACCAGCTCTTCACAGATTCTAGGCTATGAGTGTGAACATACCTGTATTTAAATATATATAAGTTTTTATTATGTATGGTCGGTATTTGTGAGGAGAAATAAACATTATTATTATTATTATTATTATTATCTTCATAATAACGTTATATAGTTTTCTTGTCGACGATTTGGGAATCGGTTTGGTAGCGCTTTTTTATATAGGATAAGGTGACACACGAGCACACAGTCCACCTGATGGTAAGTGGATGCTGTGGCCCATAGATATCTACATTCGACTAAGAATCAAAATGCAGATGCGTTGTCACCCCTGAGGACTAAGATGGAATGCCTCGATCCCAGTAAAACGGGTCTTCGGTTCTCTACGCTCACCATACGAAACACAGCTGCATTGAGCTGCTATTTTAAGCTGGTTTTCTGTGAGAGCGTGGTCCTTCCCCGGTAGAGCCGACCCAATACAACTATAATACCGATAATCAAAAAACCCTGAACTATGCACCTTGGCTTTAAATTTATACAGCCCGATCCTTTTTATCATGGGGAAATCCTCATAGATACCTTCTACTGCAAGGTGATGGAAAAGTTATGCTAGATTCCGAGAGACTTCCTAAACCCCCATCGTGGTCACCATCAGCGTATACGAGTTCTATGCTTCGTTAGAAACAAATGGCTGGACTATAAATTATTGTAGCTTAAACCGACACACCTTGAGATAAAGAGTAGTATCGGCTTTGCAGAAAAATATAATCAATTTCAGTTTTAACACGGTTTTATATTAGCTTGTCATTATGAATATATTTTTGTATGTATTAATGTAATGGAATTGTTTTCATTCAGTTTTCTTCCACCTTCAGACGTCTTAATTATCTTAAACTTAGTAGACGTATTAAAAATAAACATTGAGACAGTAATTTAATTAATATAATCAGATATTTTCATTACGATCAACACAGTTGGTTATCAATGGGAGTTGTTTATGTTTAAGCCTTTTAGATATCTAATAAAATTTAATAATATAACATTTCAGATTATTATGTTTAAAAACTTTTGGAAACATTAATTTTTTAATAACATGTAATAATTATTTTAACTTGTTACAGTTACGCGACGTGTGTGGACTTGAAGGGTGAGTAAACAGTTTTTAACGTAGAAGAGTTACGCTGCAGCTAAATTATGGTTTTACACCATGATTTCACAAAATACAAGAGTTAAGCTTAACTTTGCTGTTTCCAATAGTAGGTATAGTTAAACAGAGACCCTTTTTTACTTATAACGAGGCATTCTACCTTACAATCGAGGATCATCTACCTTTAAGGCCACAGAATCCACAAAATACAAGAGTTTTTAGAATTTATTATCAGGTGGAGTTTGTGGCCGTTTGTAACCGTTCGTGAATTTTGTGAAGATAGGTTGGTGATCACAGAACCGTTAATATTGCAATAGTAATGCTACTCGATTAGCGAAATGTTTATGCATCATTTTTGGATGGATTGTCTATATCAGTCATTTTAAAAGCGGTTCCATTTTCTTTTACATGGTAAAATAAAGTTATAGATTTTATACGTATTTTTGCTGGAATAGGACTCCTTTTATATCTGACAAGGTTGTTGGAGTAGTAGTACACTGTGCTGTTCCAGTACACCTTCGAATTCTTTCATTTTTTTAATTTCTCAGACATGCAGATATCACTATTAAAACGAAACGGATGTGCAGTAACATCTTCCTGATAACGACTGAAATTAAAAAAATGCGTTTGCCGACCCGCCTGCCAAGTGTGGTAACTATGGAAAATATCCCTTCTACGGGGATTTATTTTTTAGGATAAGTGGGTACAAGTTCTTTGTCCACCAGATGGTAAGTGGTTGCTATGGCCCATAGACATCTACATCTATCCTAGATTACGAATCAAAATGCAGATGCGTTGTCACCCATGAAGACCAAAATGGAATGCTTCGTTTCCAGTAAAAAGGATCTCCGGTTCTATACACTCACCATACGAAACACACCAGCGTTAAGCTACTATTTTACGCTGGTATTCTGTGAGAGCGTGGTCCTTCCCCGGTCGAGATGACCCATTCGTGCTACAACTATACTACTAATATGATTGCAGCATGCACGATGGTCTTTGTGCAGCAGAATTTTTGGTAGGCTGTTATATATAAATGAAATAACATAAAACTTTATACTAACAACATAAGAACATAAAATGAATAACGTAAAAACTGGATGAATTTTCTTTTAACATATTATATGATGCGAAAATTTCCCAACAATCCAAAAGGAGAATAAATTGTAATATATTTCGCAAATGATGTCGTCAAATTAAGTTATCTCGTTGGATTTTGCATTACCTAGCAATTTCCATAAAATCTTATTCCGTAAACCTTATGGGTTTTGTTTTTTGTAAAGGGCATCTTTTTCTCAACTGAAATATATATAGCTTGCAATATAATAATAGTAATAATAATTTTTTTGACATACTCATTTATCCATCCATTAAAATATTATGATGATAATAATTTAGTGGGCTGATGACGTGATACAAACAGCAAGCCATAGCGGCGCATATATATATATATATATATATATATATAGGGGGGGGGGGGGTTTTTTTTTTATGTGGGTGGGGCAATTTAAAGGAGGGTGTGGGTGGGGTGGTGGGGGTTGGGGGGTTCATAACACTCACGCTTGTCACCCAGAGGGAAAAGCAGAGACTACCGACTTCCATTTGCCACGATCCTGACACACCTTTCTCGCCTCCTTCACATCCATATACCTACACATACATGCTCGTATGTTAAGGATACACCTAAGTGGGCATATTTTCAATACATCGCCAATTTGGTTGATTATCTTTCACCTAGGGCACTCTTTCCCGACTATGCCGTTCACTTCTGCAACATAGATTTACTTTGTCAC
Organism: Parnassius apollo; assembly: GCA_907164705.1. NCBI lineage: Eukaryota > Metazoa > Arthropoda > Insecta > Lepidoptera > Papilionidae > Parnassius > Parnassius apollo. The sequence continues at coordinate 5,369,441 of CAJQZP010000978.1, read as the reverse complement.
TCTTTCCTCGTTCATTCTTTCTACATGAAGTTGCAATAATATCTTTGTTTACAATATATGTGAAAGAGATATGGTATACGGCTTATCTATCTTTCTACTCATTTGTGGCCCTTGAGATAGCTTTTAGATACCAACATAAGTTTATTATATAGTATAAGTTTATTATATATGTAGTGTCGCAAATATATGCGCACTCTATTCACTACTCATAGTAAAGATTATTCAGAAAAAAATACACTTCAATTCAATCTTAGTTCATCACATTTTTCAAGAGCTCGAAAAATTCGTACACTCAGATGGACAAGTGGTTCATATATTGTTTGCCTTGATTTTCATACCCAGACAGATCAACTACAACAGTATCACACGTCTTGCACGATTTTCGCTCCTTCCCGTTACAAGGCTGAGTGTTTGTTATACACAAGCTTGTTTTTCTTCTATAAAAAAATGAAATGGGTATACTGAAAAACATAAAAATTTTCGGGAAGAAATGGGGTGAATGAGTATGTTACGCTATTCGCTTTTGTTGGAGCACTAACCATCTGAGCTACCACGCTCTGAGCATCTGAGCTCCTCTAGACGCTTGTCCTTGTAAAATTTATGTGTGTAAACTGGAAGCAGTTATAAGTATAATACAGGAGAAAATCGTAGTTGAGGGTAACATTAAAAAAAAGGAATAAGGTATTAAATTAGAAAACTCGTAGACCAGAAAACTTAGTTTATGTTTTATACTACTAATATTGGATCCAGGTAACATTTTAACCTGCCAAACATTTTTCACATTTGTGTACACTATTAAAATACATGTAATTAAAACTGAAGTAATAATAAAATAAATGGCTTCTGATAAATTAAGGGGATATTTACATGCTATTGAGACACAAGTAACCTTTATTAATTATAGTCTCTCTGTGTGTCTGTCGGTCCGGGCTGTGGGTGAATGTTCGGAACGGCTGAAACAAGTGTGATGAAACTCTACGAAGAAATGATAAAAATGGAGATTAAAAAAAAACTAATAGTTGATAAAATAAATATACTTTGATTACCTTTAATCTAAATAACGCTATATTATGAGGATTGTGAAGTGCCGATACACGGTGCGAGGAGGTTTTTCAAAAATGCAATATTTTCACATCGCTCTCTCCGTATCGCCGACGTGCGATAGAGAGAGTTGCAAATGTTGGAAATAATTGCCTATATTTTCTTTTTAAAATATTGGTTTTAACGTTAACGTTTTCGCCCCCCTGGACCTTCACGAAATGAGACAATTTTGGTCTCATTAGATTCAATATACCTAAATTTAGGTCTGTACGTTTTTTCAGTAATTCATTTTAGTTTAATTTAAAATAATAAAAAACGCTCGAGGAAGTTTTAAGTTAAAAGTATAGATATTTAGATGCTAATAACTTATATCGTACGCAATATTTTCTAGCTTTTACCCTACTTTTCATTATATCTACAACATTTCCAAAAATTATGAATATTAGACTGAGTTTACGGGCGGGAAAACGTTATAGCTTTTTGTATGAAAATGTACAGCTACACAATCCTATTATCCTCCAAATAGCTTCTCTGCAAGGAGAGCCGGGGCGGGAGGCTAGTTTGAATTAAAAGTCGGAATGGTAAGCACCAAACATCTGCAATTAGTTTCCGAACGTCCCGTTAAGAGTATCCAAACATCATTACTCTTTGGGATTTCAATAAAATTAGAATTTTAAACTCGAGTATGCCAGATCGCCGCCATGTCAATATTTATCTCTTTCTGAACGCTATGGAGGGTGGCATTTAGCCACTCAACGGTGGAATTAACATTTATTAGCTTCTAGGAGTGCTGCGTTAATATTGGCTCATTCATTTTTAAACAGAGATCTATAATTGAAATTGTCTATGATATTGTTTCTTTCATTCTTAAATTGACGACTGACAACAGTACGCAACCACATGCGGTTAAATATAACATACAGTAATACATATAAACTCTTTTTATACATATCTTTTTTCAATAAATAAAATTAAACTTAGTGATAAGCAGACCCTGTAAATTTTCTGGTATCTGGAACTTAGGTGTAAAAGAACTGTATACAAAATTGTCCCTAATATAAATAACTAACTTTGTGAAGTCGAGCAATTGGTATCACTAGCTTGTGTTAGTTCCTAGTACTCATACATAATATGCAACAACGTGCATAATTTTTTGATAAAACTGTTTTTTTTTAAATATATTAAATTTTCGTAAATATACTGAATAGTTATCTTGTGCCTTAAACAATCTTGATCGCGGTGAAAACTGTATAATGCTTAGACAACGTTAAACGTCCCCACTACACAGGAGAATCCTACGGGGGTAAAAGTTATTATTAACAAAAAAATTACACTCACTTTGAACTGTTCCTGCAAAAATGACACTTTTGAGATTAGATCGAATTCTAATTTTAATTAAAACTTGCTGGAAAATCGTACTCGCTTTCGTTGTTCGCCACTTGAGCTATCACCCTTTTATACTTAGCTTATGCCAAAATACTCAAACACTACACAATTTCAAGATGCCGTAAGTCTCGTGCTGTCTCTATCACTTTAAGTCAAAATGACTGTGGCACCACGAGACTTAAAATTGAGTAGAGTTTCAGTATTTAGCCACTAGCTACTCAAACAATATGGTGTATAAAATTTTACTTATCCAAAATTTTTGCAACGTAAAGTCTGATGATTTTTGCTTACTAGCTTATACAATCTCAACTACTAAGGACTGAGTTATAAAAATAAAATTACGGGAAAAAGCACCGTTAAGCCGGTTTGAACTACGCAATTGGCACAATCTCCCTTTATTGGGCAAATAAACAAGCAAGTGTATACAAATCAATTGTCTAGCATATCAGCTTATAGATGAAAAAAGTGACGATCTATGATAGTAGCAGTTTGGTTCCGTATACAAAAATACAATATTGTTGAGAATATTCAAACAAAATTAGCAGTGATCGAAAAATAAATTAAAATATGAAGTGTACGTAGTAATTTAATCCCCGACTTTAAATGTGAAATTAATTAACTTTTTTTTAGTTAAATTCGGCTTTTACTTATTGTTGAAAGTTCATTTTTTTACCTTTCTGAGAGGGCTAAAGAATATCAAAATCTGCTTATATATATATACCACCCTGCGTCCACTGTTGCGGCAAGATTTTAAATGTTTTTATGTGTATTTACGAAGTTTTAATCAGTATGATTACATTAGTCGACGTGGAATTTCAATTAAACATGATATGTTAATATTCACTTTTAAATAATTCCCGGTAACTTAGTACGTCCGTTCACCACCAAAATTATCCACACCCTGAATATCCCTGTATACCATCTATACACTGCATAAATGTTCCTACCTCCATCAAAACTTACGCTTAAACTGATTATGTATAATTCCCTATATATGTTACAAAGATCACGATGATAAAGTTACATCCATCAATATTGGAAAAGATTGTGATTCCGTATACAGTTTTTAATTTTGTGGGTAGATATCTGTTTCTGATAAGTGACTTTTTGTATCTTTTTTGTTGGATGACTTGTGATGAAGTGGAATTCAGACACGGTAGGCCTTTTGTCTTAAGCAACTAAAGCTACTTCTTTAACCGCAAATGACTATAAGGAATTTTTTCTCTATTTATTTATTTAAACTTTATTGCACCATAATAATTCAAATACACAAGGTGAGGTTGTTAGGTAAGTTAATGCCACGGGCAGATGATTTGTGTAGTAAATGCATGTGGTAAGGTAATTGTTAGATAAGCTTACGTTTTTCTTTTAAGTAAATGTTAAATTGTATCTCTTAATAAATAATATATATAGAATATCTCAATGATAATCTTCGCTTTTAAATCATGATATATCATCGTAATTTTCAGAAAAAAATTATTAATAGAAATAAAACAATAATATTCTAAATATAGGATATTAGCAAACTAAATCACTGATATTATACAATATTCAAATTATTGATCATTGGTATGTATTGAGGAACTTGAAAGATACTTAAATTATATGGACATCGTTTGGAAAACAATAAAAAGATTGTTAATATTTCGTTAATTTTTGAAAGTAAATATTTTGCACAAAAACTTTAATTTTAAGCCAGTCTTTGTTTTCCAGCAAATCTCCGTGTTGTTTTTTTAATATTTCACATTCATGTTTTTAGGTAGTTGATTATTTTTAATGTTTAATTTGAAAAAAAAAATTCCGACGTCAAATGTACTAATGTTCTTTTCTTTCCTGTTTTTATTTTTGGTATTTAATACCCGTGTTACCTGTTCGGTGACGCATTGTTGAGAATTCCGAATACCGGATGGTCCAGCTTGAGTTATAAATTGTTTTGACTACGCATTGGTTGAATGCAATCAGAGTTGACAGTTTCGATTAGCTTACAATCATAATCGAGTATTTGATCGTTATCAAGAACCTCTTAATCTAGCTCTTCATTCATATCTAAATCGATCTCTTTGAGAGTCTTTCTTTTGAAAGCATCTGCTTTACCGTTGTTTTTGTTTATGGTTATTTGTAGACGAGATTGCTTTTGGGTTTTTTGTTCCAGATAACCTTGCATGCCTGAGACCTGTTTTTTTTCTTCAAAGGCAAATAAAAAATATTTGGCTTTAAAGAAAACAAAAACAGGTGTTGTATTGACAATAATGGCTTTATGTCCACTTGAACTTCTTGATTAACAAAACGGGTATGAACTTTTGCCTCTAATAAAAACTCTCTTAATTTTCTTAACCAGAATTCTTTCAGGTGCAGTAAGCCTCTGAAGATCAAATTCATTATACTTATCAGATGCATTATTATCACTTTGTAAATAGTCGTGCAGTGTGATTCTTTGAAGTTCGCCAGGCTTGCGTCTGTTCAATAGTAAAACCCTACAATACACTGTTTCTAATAGTTGTGTGTATGTTACAATATTTTGATGCCTTCTTTAATTTGTATAGAAGTTAATTTTCAAGTCATTTGCTAAAGGGACAATAGTTATTTTTTAACGTAGTACGTTTCTAGGGCAGGCGGAAAAAAGTACATTGACCTCAAGTGCTATGTTAGTATCGAAACAAAACGACATTTATTGCTTCCATTCATTTCTTTATAGATTATGTATCGTTATGCGCTAAGCGTGTCTCATGGTACGGGGTAGGGTGAAGGAAGTTGTCATTCAGAGATAACAAACCTGTTTCGACGCGGTTTGCGATAGGTCTCACGCCGTGCGTATTTGAGAAAGCGGATGGAGCAGAACTCATTCCTCATTCTGTTTTTGGGATGCGCTTGCGTGTATATAGTTTGAGATTTAAAATTTTCGGTTATAGTAGTTGTTTTAATTTTTATTAAGTTTGTTTTGTTAGTTGTATTATTACGTTTTGTATTAAAGTTTTTCTTATTGTTTTGTGACGTTTTGTACATTATCACTAGTATGAAATCGGGTCCATTGACATGAAAATCTCATAAAGACTTTACGTCGCCACGAAAGAAGCGGAAAGTGTCGCATATTTCGGAAACCGAAATTGATTGTAAACATCTATAAATACATAAAGGAAACGTGGTCTAGTGACGTATTATATCGTTATAAATCCATCCAAAACCAATATAAAAAAGAAGACTGCCGATATTTTAGGTTATAATCAATGTGACGGACTCTTCTACGTCTTCATCATTATAAACTGATTCTGAAATAGATACAGATGAACAGTCTGTCAAGTGTCTCTGACAATCAAATATATATACAGTACCCGAATGACCGAGCTTTGCTCGGTTTTTTTTTAAGTTACATTTAGATACAAATTACATGAATAATATTTTTTGATCTTATTGACATAATAGAAAAAACTGAACTGGTTATTTGAATGAAAATCATGAGTGCAATTAGTTTAATTAAAATTTTTCTTATTTTTAAAAATTACTAAAAAAAAGGGCTCGAAATAATAGATTTTCTCACAAAAGAAGGGAATTTGAAAAAAAAAGGAAAAAAAAGTCGGACCCAAGACGGGACGCGAATCACGGAACTCCGATATCACGCCCGAACGACATCCCACCTGAGCTATTACGATCGTTAGTAGTCTGTCAAAATTTACCTTCTTATATTGTAGCAGTTTTTTTATTGCCTGAAAACACGGACAAAAGGACATTTTCTAAAAATAAATCCTAGCTAGATCGATTTATTGCCCCCGAAACTCCCTGGACACTAAATTTTATGAAAACCGTTGGAGCCGTTTCCGAGATTCCGATTATATATATAATGCCTCGTTTCCAGTAAAAAAGGTCTCTGGTTCTCTATACTCATCATACAAAACAGCAGCATTAAGCGACTATTTTACGCTGGTATTCTGTGAGAGCGTGGTCCTTTCCCGATCGAGCCGACCCATTCGTGCTATAACTATACTACCAATAGTATAACTGCAGCATGGCTCTACCATGTAAAAAATTCATGTCTTATTAAAATATTCGTTGGTAGCCTAAAATCATAAATATTTTTGATATTAAAATAGTTTGTAAGTACTCAACAATTAAAACGGTAACATCAGCGACTTATAAAATTAAATATTTACGTTGATTTTAATTTGATGTAACACAATAACAACTGATTAAAAAATATGTTGACTACATATTTTTTATAACTTATCCTAAAATTAATTACTCAAATCTTGGACTATTAGAAACAATAAATACTTCCAACATTCTCCCGTTACGTAATCTCGAAACATTGACATTCGTGCTTCGAATAACCTTCAAAATTGTGTTGGAATAACGAATTAAAATATAGTTAAATGAGTGTTTACGAGTGAAACGATATTACTTCAGACTTTTTGTTCACTTTAGTATTGTTTTTGCACCATTTAACTACACAGGGCTGCATTTTGTAGGCAAATTTACTGCACGACGCGACGCCCCGGGAAGTACTGAGCGAAAATGAGCGTAGTTTGATGCATGTGTGTGCGTGAACGCATGTGCTAACATAAAGGAGCGGAGTTTTTTGGCTTCACCAATAACAAAGGCCGCGCTGTATCTACCTTTTTTTTACTTCATCTGAGATTATTAACTATATACAATTCAATACATGCTATTAAATTATTATTTAAAATTATTTTGATCTCTTTTTCAGATCTTACTCAAATTTAAGAAAGCTCTAGTTAAAGCATGAAACCTGAATACTATATATATATATATATATATATAGTATTGCTTATATAGTATTATAGCCACATTAAAAACTTCATCCCCCAATTTAACACTCTAAGGGGTGGAACTATTTCTCAAAACTTAAATGAAACTACTCGTCACGAATAAAATAAATAATGTAATTAAAAAGAATCATCTAAATCCGTTTATATTTGGCAAAGATATCTTTTTTAGGTTAGTCATGGGGTGCTGGTATATTACATCTATTCTCTATTATGAATCGAGATGCAGATGCGTTGTTCCCTCTTGAGGACTAATATGGAATGTCTCCTTTCCAGTAAAAAAGGGTCTCCGGTTCTTTACACTCACAGCGTTAAGCTGCTATTTTTAACCTGGTATGCTGAGAAAGCGTGGTCCATCCCCGGTCGAGCTGACTCATTCCTGCTACAACTATACCAGTTATATAGCTGTAGCATAGCTCAACCACGTAAACACTACTGGCTCCACCACTTTACAAACATACAAAGTAAAAATTAAATAAAAAAGAATATACAGTCGCTTGTAAACCTCCTCCATTTTTGAACTTAGTTAAAAATATTTAAAAAACGTACAGTTGAATTATCCACATTTTTTGAAGTTGGTTTGCTATAAAAGAAAAACAAAGGTGACTGATGAGAAAGATAACATTCTCTACAGTTGCTTAATCAATAGAGCCGCGTGTTACTTTGCGAAAATATTATTTTAAAGATGTTGAAAATTAGTTAGCTAAGACGCGCGTAATGAAATAAATGATATCCCTCACCTAATTTGAAGAGCACTTCCCATCGTTCCACAATTGCGTACAATATCCCCGTCACCACTAATCTCAGCACCACTACTCCCAACAACACAACATTAGGAAAGACACACTACAGTCGATAGAACACGTGTTTTTCCTCTAAACAAGGTTTACTCAGGTGAAGTAGACTCTGCGCTGGCTGATCACTAAGTCTTAGTTTATCTATGTGTAGTCTACTTCTTTCTTTTCAGGCTATCAAAAATACAATGCTGAACATAGACCTCCTCCATACGTTGCTTGCTTGGAACTTAATAACCGCAGTTTTTTTACCTATATGTATCTTACTGCGTTATTCCAGCTCCTTCAAATATTTTCTTTTAACTACCTCAAAAATGTTTGTCATCAAAATTCGGATAAATAGGAACTATAACTGAATTTAAATGAATTGAATTGAAAATTTATTACTACCTTAGCACTGACATTCCTTTATTTCAACAAGAATAGACCGAAACGTATCGCGTGACACAGCGGCATGCTACTGCACGTCACGGCGTTCAAGGGATGCTGCGGCACGCCGCTGCATCACGTGAAACGCATAGGTTACTTTATGCTGGTAAAGGAATGTGAGTGCTAAGTGATTGGAAAAACGTTGAATCTAGACCGTTGCGACGGCGTTTTCAGCGACTTGCGCGAGCACCCGATACACAAGCGCGTCTTGACTTCAGCACGCCGAGGTATGCCTTGGTACACCATGCCATGCCGTGTCGTCTGTGAACGCAGGCCCTTAATGTTCGTCATAGTTACTTTATCATCATCCATATATTGTAATTTTGGTTTATAAAAACAATATTATTTGTTAATAAAGTTGAAAACCTAAATTAAAAATTGGAAACTAGGCTTGCGACTCTATACTGCGGATCTCCATAATAGGGAACGCAAAACGTCAACGGGAACGCAAAGCTCCCTAATTCGATGTTGCCGCACGTATAACCAAACCCAATACATCATTATTATCATTGACGATATTTTCCATTCTGTTCGTGTACCAAAAGGAAAATTGACATTGTTGACAATTTCTTTTGTTTGCTGCCTTCGCATGCGGGTGATTCTTTCAACTTTTTTTTATTTATTTTGTTCTTTTTATCTACGTATTTAGCGGTGCGGCTAATTCTGCGCGATCCTCTGAAAAATCTTCGGCATTAAATTTAGACGATGAGCTCCATTGTTTTACGTCGTTTGAAGACAATATTGATATACGTAATTTAGTTTTCCTTTTGATACATAAAAGCGGCGTTAGCAGGGAGCCAAATAAATTTATTTACTCTTTGCTTTGAGATGGATATAATATATCGAATTTTAGAAGTGCTGAAGTGTAAATAATATATGAAGACTATCTTTTAGACTATCTATTATTTGACCGTGAAGGGACAGTGTAAGAATATTCACTACTCCGTCTCGTCTTGTAGGTGTCGTGAGAGGTGCCGGAGGAAAACCAAGCGTGGCAACTATCTCAGATATCCCCATAAAGAGACAATATGAAGGTAGTCTTATGTTCAGCAGTGGACTGTAATGTAATATGTTGGATGGATGGATAATAATTGTTGAATTTTTTTTCAGAGATTTTGGCAATATTGATTGTAAAAAAATGCTGTGGCTCATAGACATCTACATTTCGATTACCTCTTCGATTTTGAATCAGAATGCAGTTGCGTTGTCATCCCTGACTAAGATGGAAGCCTCGATTCCAGTAAAAACTCTGATGATTTCGTCATCGTTAACACTTACCATACGAAACACAGCAGCAATAAGCTGCCATTTCTATACGTGGTAGAACCATGCTGCAGTTATATTAGTAGTATAGTTGTAGCACGAATGAGTCAGCTCGATTGGGGAAGGACCATGCTCTCACAGAATACCACCGTAAAATAGTAGCTTAATGCTGCTGTATTTCGTATGGTGAGTGTAGAGAACCGTAGACCCTTTTTTACTAGAAACGAGGCATTCCATTTTAGTCCTCACGGGTGACAACACAACTGCGTATTGATTAAAATCGAGGAGATATGTAGATGTCTATGGGCCACAGCAACCACCTACCATCAGGTGGACTGTGTGCTCGTTTGTCACCCTATCCTATAAAAAAAATTACGCTGGTATTCTGTGAGAGCGTGGTCGTTCCCCAGCGAAGCCGATCTATTCGAGCTACAACTATAATATTGCTACAGTATGTTTCCACAAACTCTTAGGTGGGGAAAGGCATACCCAGAAGTGGTCTTCTGGGTGCGAGTGAAGAAATTATAATTATTATAAAATGAATAATAATATGTAGGCCGATAACTATCACTATCATGTAAAATAAATCACAATTTGGATCATTGTAATTTTGCCCACGCCTACACTAATAAGTTAAATGGAGCTACTAGGGTTGCCAGCTTCCGTTTTGTTTAAGGGGATTCGATAAGATTAAAAAAGAATGTAGGATAAAAATAGATATTATAATATAGTTCTCAATAAAATGCTGTTACGTTATCAGTTGCACTATTTATTAATAAAAGAGCAATTTTAATACGCAATTTAACATAATTTGTCAAATCGACATTATTTTTAAACTCTTTGACCTCAACTAGCAGAGGGAATGTCAAATACACGCGATATCGCCTTGTCCTCTATGAAATGTTTCAAATTAGGGGACGATATCAATTCTTAGGTGTGAAATAGGGGATATATTTTAAAATAAAGAATATCTGGCAACCCTAAATGGAGCTCACAAAATAGTTCTCCGCATCTGATTACGTTCACGCCTCGACGTGTTTCATTTGCCACGCTGACGGCCGCGTGGGTGGGGCTCAACGAAGTGCCTTGATTGTCTGACTGCGATCATGTATGTGCATTTCTGATGAGTTAAAGGGTACATGACTATGCCCTCTCAGAGGATCAAGAAATTACAAGTATTGAATTTTTGTCGATTGAAAGTGTGTGTTAGAAGAACTAACCAACCGCAGGTGTCCTAAGGAACGACTGAGGAAAACAAACTAGGAGATAGGAAGCAGTGTTATCATATTTAACTAAAACAAACTACTGCTGGCAACCCGCCTTCTAAGTTTGAAATCTATGCGAAAAAGTCCCCTCTATGGGGCAATTTGTGTGAAAGGTCTATATCAGCAGTGAATTTTGATAGGCGTGAAATGAATAATTAAACAAATGAATGATATTTTGTTGGAAACATAATAAGTCAGCTATTTCGAATAAACTGTTTTCAGTCCAGTATGTCGTTTTTGTCAATTAACAGACAAATATATTCTTATTATAGATACATGATTTTTTAAACGTTACTCCCAATTCAGGATTTTCCTGTATCGGCACTCCCATACCAGCAGGTGCACTGCATGCTCGTTTGTCACACATATTCTTTATAAGAAGGCGACCATATGTGTAAGTACCCACAAAACTTAATGGCTATGTGTGTGTGAGCTTTCGCGTCAGTGATCCATCCATGTTCCCTGCTATAATATGCAGGGGCTGTTGCTGCTCTTACGAACTCTGATTAATAGTGAGGCCAACTTCATATGCCATATTGAATCAAAGCCATCGGTCCGCCACTATGATAATATGTTATATGACGAATATCATCTAATGATAAAATCTATACAAATAAATTAAATAAAAGTGTAATATCAAAATAACAGCTTTTTACTAAATTAATATGAAAGTACCTATAGTGTTATAACAAAAAAAAAACACATTTTTTTAAATTTTTGTATTTTTGAGTCTGTCTGTTTGTTATGGCTTATAACATAATAGCTAGACCGATTTTGCCGGGACATTCAATAAGAGATGGCTAATATTATAAGGAGTAACTTAGGCTACTTTTATTTTAGAAAAATGATTAGTGTCCCGCGCAAAAACATTAAAACCTATAAAACCAGGAACAGCTTGTTTAAAAATAAATGTATTGTAGTTAGTTTATAAACATTTGTTAGCTTCAAATAAAGATATTTCTTTCTTTCTTCCTATCGCTTGCATACAACTTTAAGCTGTCTATTCTTCCCTTGCTTCAGAATTTCATACTAGGATAACAAATGGGCACATGGTAGCTCTGAAGAATAGCATTACGTCCCTATTTTACACTGGTACTATTTATAAATATTGTGTACCATTTTTTTCACCAATTTACTCTTACTTCTTACTACTAATATCTTATTGATGATAATATAATAGAATAGTCACAAAAACATACATTCAAATTCACATCGTGATTGAACTAATCCCAAAGATACCAGAAGGCAAGGGTTCTGAGCCAGCTCTCTGCTAGATCGAAGGAACCTCTTACTGTCTAGGAGTACGTTTGGGTCCTCCTTTTACCTTTTCTTGTCCCCAAACAGAAGTGCTGTGTTCCCGTCTGAAGTACAATAAAAGGGAGATTTACATGATTAAATTCCTCCATCTCCTTTCCACGATCGAACAACCAGGCGATTAGCGGGTCTTCAACCCTTTATTATTGATATTCCACGCATTATATCCAAACCAAATTATTATTATTAGTAAATAATAATTAATTTATAAAAAGTCATTTAGTAATACAAATAAAATGTTATTTGTAAAGTAATAAATCAATTTGTGTGACGGCTCCGTGACGCAGTGGCTTAGCAATGAGTTACAGCGCTAAGGGCCGCGGGTTCGAATCCCGCACGGAACAAATATTTGTATGGCCTACAAGTAATTGTTCCGGGTCTGGATGTTTGTCCTTGTGCAATTTATGTTTGTAAAATGCCCTGAAAATCCTAGTGTGAAGGTTATTTTTATAGGATACGGTGACAAACGAGCGCACATTCCACCTGATGGTAAATTATTACAGTGGCCCATAGACATCTACATCTAGCCTCGATTACAAATTAAAATGCAGATGCGTTGTCACCCGTGAGGACTGAGATGAAATGCCTCGTTTCCAGTAAAAAGGGTCTCCGGTTCTCGACACTCAGCATACGAAACACAGCAGCATTAAACTACTGTTTTACGCTGGTATTCTGTGAAAGTGTGGTTTTACCCGGTCGGGTCGACCCATTCGTGCTACAACTATACTACATACTAATATAACTGCAGCATGGTTCTACCACGTTTCAAAAGTAGCTTTTAAAAAGATATAATATGACTGTATATGAATTTCCAATTTGGCAGCCTCTACTCCATTTTTGTGCGATTTTTTTGAAAGAGAATAGACATATTATTTTTAAAATATAAAATTATAGAAAGAATTTTTCTGTAAGAACAATAGCTATGTAATAACTCGAGTTCATATTGCAGGTCGGTCTCCAACGTTTAATCTTTGTAAGAACTAAGGTGGTAAATCTTCAAGATAATTGGCGAGCAATGACAGTGTTGATGCAAACCTGCATATATCAGAGTAAATTAATATTGAAACCGATATTTACTGGGTAATCAATACTGATCAAATTTCATTTGACGGGCTTAAGGCGAGACCTGACTCATTGGTGTCAGTCAAGGAGTACTTTAAACGTCGTTTATTATACCATAAATGGCATTGTTAATTTTCCCTCTTGAATATTAAGTGTTGAAATAAATATTAGAAATTTACGACGTAGTTCTCGAGTGGCAACTTCATGCCCGTAAGGGAAGTGTAAGTTGATCACTACGAGTACATAGAGTGACGACCTGGTAAGATATGCAGGAAGTCGATGGATGTAGATGGATGCTTCAGGACCGTGCTTTGTGGCACACCTTGGGAGGATAGCTATCGACAGTCAAAATCAATTTTATCGTTATGATGAATGATATCATGCGATTTAAACAGGCTACACCTATGTTAAATAGGTTGCTTGAGTACAGTTTTATCAAAGGTACATGAATACATATTGTCCAAACCCGAAAATTAATAAGTCATGACAAGATTTATACGTTAGCTAACGCAGTTTCCAAAATATTGTAAAATGTCAGGTATATGATTTTAGAAAAAAAAAATCCGTTCTGTTTCCTAAAACTATTAAATTTTATATAATAGTAATCATTAAACAATGTATTTATGATGTAATCTTGGCCGATTTTTAACCGTGACAACAATTAAGAATGAAACGTGAACTATGATTTATTTTAGAACGCACGTTGGTTAGCTTTGCGAATATGCATTCACTTTTTTTAATTTTTGTTTATAATTTATATAAAATGTTATTTATTAAAAATATTTACATCTCATCAGAGATGGAATAGATCAGAGAGAAGTACATTATTTTGCTTCATTTTAATACACTCGGCAAATTCACTAAGAACGTGGACGTCATTTTGAGGGGAGGAAAAAAATCATTATTATGGTTTATTCAATGCATTACTGTATCCGGCAGGCGTGACGAACAGGCCTTGGGATAATATTATTTGCCAAACCATTACCAATATTATGGTATAGTGTTGCTGAATTATCGATAAATTAAATTGGTATCAGAGTTTTTATTCCAGTCGATTTTATAACAAGATTTATTATAACGATTGTCTTGTATTTTTTAATTATTTTTCCTTTTTTTGGACGTTAAAATAAAAAATTGTCCATTATTGCGGAGGCGTTTTAATATTCATAATTGTGATATTTATTAATATATGAAATTCGAGGCCTGAAAAATTACTTTTTCTTATAGGGATTTAATCCCGCGGTCCGCAGCATCAAACTGCTCTCCCAATCCTCTAACAATTAATTCAATGCTTTCCTCTTCTTTGTCTAACTGAAATAATCTGATAAATTGACAATCGTTGGTAGAATTTTAATAACACATATTATTAATAAATATCTGCAGGATTAATAGGACATAATTATGCAAAAATATCTATTCTAAAATAGCAAATTTTGAAATATTAATATTAGAAACCCCACTAGATGGAGTGACGACCTGGTAAGACATGCAGGAAGTCGATGGATGCAGGTGGCTCAGGGCCGTGCTTTGTGGCATACCTTGGGGGTGGCCTATGTTCAGCAGTGGACTTGTGAAATGCTGTAATGATGATGATGATGATGATGAATATTAGAAAATTAGATAGATAATCGGTGGCAGTAGCATGCTCTTATTTGTTTGTTATTTTCATTGACTGAACTTTTGCTAAAATTGTTGTTTTTACGAGAAAATTAGTTAAATGGACCTCAAAAGATTATATTTGTTGATATTTAATCGGTAATTGACACGAGAGTTGATTAAACTTAAAAATTAAAAAAATCATTTTTGAGTATGTACGATCAATTAGTCCTGTAAATTCAGTACCAATAATTGTTCTAAGTGAAACTATAGTTGCCTCTTCATCTTTATCGGCTCTTAGAAATCCACTGCTGGAGAAGGATCTCGCCCGCTTTAAAAACGACACTACACTAATAGTAACTCAAGCAATACATAACTATGTGTTTGACTATTAAATGTTAGTATCTCAGTAGTACAAGTACATATAGGTAAGAAAATACTTACCTATGAAACCTTTCCTTTTGTTTCATTTATAAACCCCCAACAAAAAAGAAAGGTGTTATATGTTTAGCGTGTGTAAATATCAGTGTGTTTGTGAATATGTACTTGTGTGTCTGTATGTAGCGTCATAGCTCCAAAATTGATGAAACGATTTTAATTTAGTTTTTGTTTTGTTTTGAAAAGGTGACTGAATCGAGAATGTTTCTCGCAGTGATTCAAGAAAATCTTTATTTTGATTTTTTTTAATTTTAATTTAAGTAATAATTTTTTATAGAATAAGGGCGACAAACGAGCACGCAGTCCATCTGATGGTAAGTGGATGCTGTATGCTCACCATACGAAACACAGCAGTATTTAGCTGCTATTTTACGCTGGTATTCTGTGAGAGCGTGGTCTTTCCCTGGAATTAAGAGTATTGTGTTTATTATAATCGTATAAGCTAATTTATAAAGCTTTAGCTATTCCTTTAATTTTTTTAGTTTTTTCTTCGACTAGCCTTTAAGCTGGAAAATATTTTTAAATATTTTCAACTTTGTTTTGGTCTACAAATGAAAAATACACTACCCCTTTTCGTCGAGGTATAAATTGTATTTTCTGTCGTAAAAATATCTTTGTATGTGTTTTTTTGATAATCGCATCACTAATGCACTTCGACTGCGGATCCAAAGACTTCAACGCTAAACTACTTCCCTGATAGTATTTCGATGTAATCTTCAGTATTTAGCCTGGATCTCGACGCCCCGTGACACAGGATTCAATATGGACTTCTATACATTAGCGTCTTTGACAAAGATATTATCTGCTGAATTATTTGTAATGTTTATTACAGTTTTAGAGCTTTTTTATGCAAATTGTAAATTAGTTACAAATTGATTTTTTTTTTCAATATTTAGTTAACCTCGAGAACAAAGAGAAAAAAGTCCGCGGCTAAACCAGCGCTGGCCGCCACAGCTCCTCATAAGAGGACAACTCGTCCCCTTTATCCTCAGATAAGGCACAAGAATACAAGGCTCAGCTTTCTTGTTGGCCTCTAAAGCCATTTTTATTCTTTTTTATTCTTCATATTCTTAATTTACTACGTGGCACAGACACGCTGCAGCTATATTGTGGTTCTAGCACAAACGGACGGCTCGACCGGGATAAGACCACGTTCTTTCAGAATACCAGTGCAGCTTAATGCTAATTTGTTTCGTATGGTGAGTGGAGAGAACCGGAAACGCTTTTTACTGGAAAAGAAACATTTTATCTTAGTCCCCAGGGGGACAATGCATCAGCATTTTAATTCTTAATTGAGAATAAATGTAGACGTTTTTGGGTCTCAGCATACAATTACCAACAGGTGGACTGTGTGTTCGTCTGCCACGCTTATTCTATAAAAATAACGTCAGCGACCCGTGTTGCTTTATGAGTGAAGAACCGCGTGGACTTATACTTTGACACGAGGGTACACCTGCGTATGACTACTCCCCTCTAGTTCTTTTTTACTTGGTAGAGCCACGTTGCAGCTGTATTATAGATGTAGCACAACTATGTCTCGACCGGAGTAGGACCACGCTCTCACAGAATACTGTATATGCGCAATGCTGCTGTGTTTCGTATGTTGTGTGTAGAAAACCGGAAACCCTTTCTACTGGATACGAAGCATTCCATCTTAGTCTGTGGGTGACAACGCATCTGCATTTTGATTCTTAATTGAGGATAAATGTAGACATCTATAAGTCACAACATCCATTTATCATCAAGTAGACTGTGTGCTCGTTTGCCATCCTTATTCTATAAAAAATCTGCGCAACGGACCTCCCCGAGTCTGATCCGCGGAAGCCATGGGGCCAGTAAAAATGAGCATTCGGAAGCACCAGTCCCCCAGCGGCATATCTAGTCTTTGGCTCCGTCGCCAACTAAGTTCCGCCGATGAGGACATCATGGTGTATTCTGCTAGTTCATTTATCACATTATTTTTATTTAAAAAACTTTGCGTTTGGTGAAGCATGCAGATTAGCGGTCGTCACTCAGGATACTATAGAAAAACAATTTCTCCTTCGCGTCGAACGCTCCGCCCCGCTGTACGCTCTCGACTCTGGCCTTTCAGAGCTACTACAGTTACAAAATGTGAGATATTTTATACGAGTATCGAGGGTCTTGTTTACAGTTGATTCCATGAATTCCACGGGTTTCCACGGCTTGCACTAGCCACTTAAAATTGAATGTTCTTAGCTTGTTCGTCCATTTAAAATTTATAAAAAAAACTTAGCAGCAAATATTTATACCGTATATTGTTCTAAATTTGGGAACAATATATTATTACATAAACAGACTGATGCAAGAATGCAAGACTACATCAGTGCTGTGTCAAAAATGTTGGAGCTTCACGCATAACGTACAATGACACTTTAGAAAAATGGTCTGTCAAAAGCGAAAGATAAATCTCGGGGCATAGTTAGATGCACTCTAAAATTGTTTCGATTTATCAACCCTTCCCACTGGAGCGTAACGGCGTCGCCGTACAGTCGCGTAGACAAATATCTTAATAAATTCGGACAAAATAACATTTCTTTGACTTTCCTTTTAACAAAATTAAATTTATACAAGTCATAAGTCTGTTTTAAAATATCTTATATAAAGTGTTTTATGGAATTCTTATTTATTTATTTTATTTATTTCATATATCGAAATATAGGGAATAAGAGATTATATAGGAAATGAATATAATGTTGTGAGTTGTACGTGGTGTATCCTACTGCTTCAAAACTGCAGTCAAGGTTCTGATGATAGAGTGATAGCTGAAAATCAATCCTAAAATATCATCCTCAAATTTTAGCAGTCAATGCGACTTATGACGACGAGAAAATCGCATTCTTGTAACAGCATAATTAATGAATATTGTGAAATAACAACAAAAAAAAAACTATATTTCGTAGCATTTTAAATTAAAAATGTAGGTATATTCCCATAAAATATAATGAAATTCCAAAATGCAAAATTTTAACACAAAAATTCAAACATTCGCCAATCACCATACTATCAATACACCCGCGTAAAATAGCTGCTTAATGCTGCTATGTTTCGTATTTAAGTAAGTATACAGAAACGGAGACCCTTTTTACTGCAAACTAGGCTTTCCATCTTGGTCTTTAGGGGTAGCAACGCAACGCATTTTGATCCCTATTCGAGGATAAAAATGTAAACGTCTATAGGCCACAGTGTCCAATTATCATCAGGTGGACTGTGTACTCGTTTGTCACCCTTATTCTATAAAAAAAACATATTTGTCATTTTAAACCTCCTTAAAATTAATAATTAACTAAAGTATTTAGGTAGCATGTAGTGGCAGTATAGGTATAGGATTATCCACTAATACCTATCGTCCCGTGGGTGTCGTAATAGACAGAGAAAACAGGCAGGCAAATTTAGTTGCGTTTTCGGAATAATTTCTAGAAAATAAAGAGCTAACCAGTCTGCCTGCGTGTGGCAACTGTGGCAAATATGTCTGTTTTGAGGCAACTTATGGGAAGGCTTATGTTCAGCATTGGACTTTGATAGTATGAACAAATGAATGACTGTAGGTACTTGAATGAATGACTGTAGGTACTTTACATTACATAATGTTATGTTTAGTTTGGAGTTATCATTATTATTTTGGAAAGTGTTAAATGGCGCCATGAAATGTCGTCATTATAAAACACTTAAATAAAATAGTTCAATAAAAAATTCTGAACGTGCCTGTACAATATTGCCATTGCCGCCCTGGACAGTGGCGTGTGATGGCAAAAAATATTATAAACGATATATGAACTGAAAATTCTGATCGCATCAGTAAATATAACATCGCCCCTGATCACTTATGGTGTTTCACTGAAAAGAAGTCTTCGTTTTCGCTTATTCTTTAATGTACTGAATGAGATTCTTGTTTAAAAGTGACTACACTAAACTTATTTTATTAAGTGATACTAAAATATTATTAACTGCGGTTGCCCACCCGCAATATATAAGCCTATGTCAGTAGTAGACTTTTATAGGCTATAATGAAAGGATTAATGGTTATTATTAGATTTTAAGCCACCTTCTCAACTCGACGGTATTTTATATGTCGTGTAACGTGGTATCTTTGTCAATTGTGAACTATTATAATGATAACTTTCTAATTATTTTGATTATACTTTAGAGTAGTATACATACAATTTTAGAGGATATTTCACCATAAGGAAGGAAAATAAGTGATACAGTTTTTGTTGTAACTATTCAGACGACATTCTAGTTGTTATCGTGAGGTTGTAATATTCCCTAGTTTACTTAAAAGGGTCAAAATTAAACATTCATTACAAAGTAAAAGCCGGTTTAAGGACTAAAAAAAATATAATATTTATTTATTTATACTTTCATGCACAAAGTTGTATACATGACATTGCACATGCATACAATTGTACACATACACATGACATGACATAGGGCATTCTCTCCCAGTCAACCATTAGGCTAATCAGAGATAGACATATAAGAGGCGGTGCAGCAATAATCAAATTAGAATGTCAAAGAAAATTACTTATATACATACAACATATTACACACACATATATATATATATATATATATATATATATATATATATATATATATATACATAATACATATACGTACATACATATATTATATATATATATATTATATATATAACATATATATATATATATATATATATATATATATATATATATATATATATATATATATATATATATATATATATATATATATATATATATATATATATATATACACATAATACATATACGTAGTAGAGCCATGCTGCAGCTAAACTATGGTTGTAGCACGAATGGATCAGCCCGAACGGGGAAGGGCCACGTTCTTACAGAATACCAGGGTAAAATACTGCTTAATACTGCTGTGTTTCATATGGTTAGTGTAGAGATTCGGAGACCCTTTTTAGTGGAAACGAGGTATTCCATCTTAGTCCTCAGGGGGTGACAACGGTCTGCGTTTCAATTCTTAATCGAGGAAAAATGAAGATAACTATAGGCCACTGCATCCACTTACCATCAGGTGAACTGTGTGTTCGTTGGTCACCCTTATTCTATTAAAAAAATACATATTATTTATGTCGAAACAAATAAAAAAAACTACATAAAATACATCATTAGCGCTAAATACATAATATAATTTAACACGTATCAAAATGTTATTTTTTGGCTGCACAAAAGAGATCAAATCTGAGCCCTACTATCACTTAAAAGTAAGCAAGTCTCACTGGACGTCTGTTGCGAGGCGTTCGTGCGAAGCAAATCGGCTTGAATAGGAAGCATTGAATGATCCGGTGCTATCAGCTACGTGACGCCTCATCACGTTAATGGTTTTTGTGGGGTCATTTTATTTGCTTTACGCACGTGCTGCCGTGAATAATCTATACCTAAAACCCATTTAACAGATCGATTCATCACAATACAGTGCCCAGTCACTTATTTACTACAAAAAGACGTTAAAGATTTTGTTATCAATGTATTTATCTTAATGTCAAAATTCATGCAATGTATAATTTTTTTTAAATATTATTAATAGCACACGATGAAATATTGATGCCGCGGCCCTTTCATGCCGCGGAACACCTTCAATTGTCTTAGCGTTCTTCTTGAAAAAAAAAACGTTCGGACGTAAGGAAAACCCCAGTGCGGGGTCTAAGGTTTTTTCCTGCAACGTGGAGGCAGTGACACGGATAAATCGCACAAGAACAAATATCTGAAACTGGAATACTAGTTCATAAGCCATAAAAATATTAAAGTGATTCGAACCCGAGGGTTTCAACGCTAGACAAGCCTACTATAAGATACATTCATCTATTATCGCTAAAGAAAAATAATTCAAATTGCATTCTCATCTCTGAAAATTAAGACAGGGTAAATGGGTCTCCATTGTTTTATCATTTAGTTACTCGTATTTCCTCAAAAACTTTGTAGTATTGTAGCCTTTTCTCATATTCGCATTTAATTTCTTTTTCGGTGTACCCGTAATTATGTAAATTACAGTAAAATTATTTTTAATTTGACATATTGATCTGTCTAGGATTTTAATTAGTTTACTCTAAGCTTATTCAATCTTAAAAGTAAAGTAAAGTTACAGCCTATATACGTCCCACGGGTGGGCACAGGCCTCGCCTCACTTCTGAGAGGTTTTTAGGGCAAGGAAGTGTCCGCCGCGCTGCCCCAATGCGTGTTGGCTTACTTTACATGTCTTCGAAACATTTATTTTCTCTTATTCCTCAGACATGCAGATTTCCTCACGATGTTTTCCTTCACCACCGAGCACGTGGTAAATCAGCACTTAAAATTGCAATTAACAATTTCATAGGTGCCGGCGGGGATCAAACCCGGGTTACTCGCGTTCTGTTATATTTACAGCGAGCGTTAGCCGTATGATGACGCTCAAGATCACTCAGCGAGCTATGGAGAGGGCTATGCTCAGAGTTTCTCTGCGTGATAGACTCAGAAATGAGGATATCCGCAGTAAAACCAGAGTGACCGACATAGCCCAATGGATTAGTAAGCTGAAGTGGCAATGGGCCGGCGATATAGCTCGAAGAACCTATAACCGATGGGGAAGAAAGGTTCTCGAGTGGCAGTCTCGTAGCGGTAGGCGTAGTGTAGGGCGACCCCCCACTAGATGGAGTGACGACCTGTTAAGACATACAGGAAGTCGATGGATGCAGGTGGCTCAGGACTGTGCTTTGTGGCATTGCTTGGGGGAGGCCTACGTTCAGCAGTGGACCTGTGAAGGGCTGTAATGATGATGATGATGATGAGAGTTAACCATCTGAGCTACCACGGCTCATCTACCTTCTACCTTAACACTAATATATATTACTAGGCTAGGGCTACACTACATGATTCTCTAGTCACAATGCGTACTAGATCTAGACGAGTAATAGTGAGTATATGAAGAAGAGTAAGGAATGAGAAAAAGGAGAAAACAAAGTCAGTATGAGCTAACAAATATAGCAAGTTGTATTTTTAATTACTATATAAGCATAAATATCTTCCATAAATTGCCTCTTAGGAGTATTTTGCTATTGTTGCCACGTATGGCAGACGTTTTGGCAACCGCAGAGTTTTATTATTATGAGTTATCTGGAAGATGCTACTGCATATCTTCTTTTTTAGTTTCCTTCTATCGTCTCTTACGACACCCACGGGATGATATGGGATTGTAAATATTCTTACACCGCCACTACATGGTTTATATTTTTATTTGAATACAGTTATTGCTTTATTTAGATTAACCAAAAACAAGGGACATTAAATCATTTAAGGATATAATATTTAAACTTTTTGTTTTTATTTTTGTAAAATATCAGTGTCATAGGCTCTGACTTCGTTCACATGTTACACCCTATTTTTTCCCAGACGGTAAAAAAGGTATATATAATATACTACTGACTGACTAACTGACGGGCTCATTACCAAATCATTACGATAACTCTAAAACTATACACCCGATTGACTTAAAATTTAGTATAGTTACTCTCTTATTTTGTAGACGCTCACTAAGAACGAATTTTACGATAGACCCATAAAAAGTTTTCTTAATATTTTATATCTAACGTTATTATCGTCTATTATCATGTGCCCGGCGAAGCGAGCTGGTATAAGCTAGTACAAGTATATACAACTTCTACATCATAGTATTTGGCCAACACTTCAGCCAAAGTATACCATTAACAGATACAATTAATCGTCCTAATGAATGTTTGCACGGATGTGACCACTCCATTTGCCCAAACAGCTGGTCAAACCTTCAATATTTGCTGTGCACTTGATATCTAATGAGGCCGCATTGTGTGTGTTTTACTATGTTGATTATCCAGAGAAACTGCTTCGTATATTAGTTAATGAAGTATGTTGATAAATACAATACTCAAATATAAGTTGATCATATTTCTTGCGAATGCCTAAACAAAATTCTTGAAATTTATAACGAAATTCACAATTGCAGATTTTAGCTTACCTAGGATATATGCTTTTTATTTTAGTTCTTGAGGTTTGTGCTTACTGAGGGTCAGAAACATTCAACAGAATAGATAGATTAATTTCTTAATATGTTAATGTAAAAAAGCGGTCTAGGTGGGAACTTCCCAGTGGAAAGAATAAAAAAATATCATATGTTTTAATATTTTATACAATTTTTCATTCGGCACAAAAAACCGATTTTGCTCAAAATTTAATGAGGTCTAAGTTATGCGTTAAATGAAACTGGTCCCTTGTCAATATGAGTGATATTATTTGTTCTCGAGATACACGAGACGAAAATCGAATTCGAACATACATACATACGTACATATGCACACAAGTTCATCCTCTTAAAACCATACTTTTCGGCTCTAAGGCCCTTGAAACGTGGAGATATGATAAAATTTTCAATTTGAAAATTCGGACCCATTACAATAACTGGAAGTTAATAAAAAAAATTGTAAATTATCAGTGCCATAGGCTTCTATTCCGTTCACCGGGTACACCCTATTTTTTTCCAGATGGTACAAACCTCAGCCAGTATATACGCCCCACTGCGTCCGGGCACAGGTCTCACTTCTGAGAGGGTTTTAGGGCTAGGAAAGGTGTTATCGGACTTTACATGTCTTCGTAATATATTTTTCTCAGATATGCACGTTTCCTCACGATGTTTTCCTTCACCGAGTCCGTGGTAAATCATCAATTTAAGTTGCAATTAACAAATTTTATTTGTGTCAGCGGGTATCGAATCCGGGTTGCTCGCGTATTGTGAAACTTACAGCGAGCGCTAAGCCTCTACCACGGCTCTAATATACAGATAATTGAGGAACGCTGATACTCCACGTTATAATGTTAATTATGGTATAATATGTACTTAGCAGTTAGAGCCTATAACCATTATCATTATTACAAATAGCTGCTGTAAGATAAGATGAGTTAATCATCTATTTACATATAATTAGGTATATTATATAAATTAAAATTGTAAATTGCAGAAGTATATACATCGTATATTTTGTGACAAAAATGATTGACACAGACAAAAATAGGGAAAAGAATACATTTTTAAAATTGTCTGTCTGTCTATGAAAGAACCACATCTAAGGTACTAACTGTTCAAAATAATGGTTAAAAATCACGAAGCATATCTTCGGGTAACATTTGGTTTTGGTTTTATTACAATCTGTTCATTCTATATAAAGTTACAGTTATTATTTTTGGAGTGTGGCGAGGGTATATTATACAGAGTTTTTTAAAAATTTATTTATAATTTAATTAATTAATAACATAGACCATACACTTATCCTACTCCTTATACTTTACATTCATCTCATTCTCTCGAAGTTAAGTTTTCTGAAGCTTCTCAAGGGCCACGGTTTTTTTTCCTTTTTGTTGAATTGCCGCGTCAAGTGAACACATGTCTTCATTTTTCAATGGTGGCATAGTCATACGAAATAATTCTAATGTCATATTGAACCTCATAGAAGAGTTCAGTCACTAAAAGCCGTAGTACTTTAGAGGCTAATCGCTCACCGTAAATTTCACCGTGTTGAACGTAGTGGCGGTGTAAGAATATCCACTATCACATATCATCTTTGTAAGTACCTTTGGAATACAATAATTTCAAGGAAATGTGAAGTTCGCGCACACAGCGGGGCGGCAGATAATCATCATTACAGCACTTCACAAGTCCATAGCTGAACATATGCCACCCCAAGGTAGGCACCACAAAGCGCGGTCCTGAGCCACCTGCATCAATCGACTTCCTGCATGTCTTACCAGGTCATCACTCCTTCTAGTAGAGGGTCGCCATACACTCCGCCTACCGGTACGATGCGACCATTCGAGAACCTTTTTTTCCGCCGGTTGTTTGTTCTTCTAACTATATAGCCAGGCCAATGCCACTTCAGCTTACTAATATGTTGGGCTATATTGGTTACTCTGGTTCTGCTACAAAGCCTCGAGCATAGCCATCTCCATAGCTTGGTGAGCGACCTTGAGCTTCCTTATACGACCAGCACTGAAGGACTACGTCTCAGATCCAAAAGTCATAACTAATTTATACAATTTTTAAACAAAATTATTTAATAAAGTTATAAAGCATAGACATTATTCAATATTTTTCTCAAATTCTGTATCCACTAATGTATTTATTTACTTTAATTGGTACGCTAATAGGACATAGTTGAAGTTTATTATCTAAGTAGTTAAATTTAGTAATACCTATGATCCACGTAATAAATGATTTTGATTCTGGTTCTGTCGGAACTAAAACTAGTCACATTAAATTGTAATTAGTTCGGAATTTTTTTGTGTGGGGGGTCACGAGTACAAACATTCCATAGTTAATAATGATATACGTATCTACACAAAGCGTGGATGCAGCGTACGCTAGATCACAATAACTTGTCAATAACCTGCCGGCATCGAACGGCAATCACTCAGCCCGCCTATCGGATGGTTGTCAGGTCACTCGGCGCTGTTTGGATTGCTCTTATCAGAGCGCTCTGTACAAACACGCGCCTGCAGCTGGATGTTACGTAGTACAGAGTTTAATTGTTGTTCAGTTTAAGTGCAATAGATTGTGCAAGCCAGATGTATGGAGCTCAGATTAAGCTTTTCTTCAGGTTTTTTTTACTTTTCACCTTCGATCTAAAATAAAACAGTTCAATGCGATAGTAACAATAATAATAATAAGAAGGCCATTTGGTCTCCACTGCTAAGGGCTTCAATCTCGTTGGGTTTTTATTTATTTATGTATTTTTAACTATATTCATTCATATTTTTATACCTATATTAATTTTATTTTATTATTTTATGTATTGTATTGCCCCACCAGATGAGAATAATGTATTGATGCCCCAATAGTAATAATATTTTATTTGCATAAAACAAGGTATAAAGCAGACTTTGAATAAAACTATTATTTACGGATTTAATCGCGTTTAATTACAATTTTAATTTATTTTTATTATCCCGACGTTTCGGGTGCTTTACAGCGCCCATGGTCACGTGGGGGGGGGAGGTACTGAGATGTTCGACGTCCTAATGTCATAGTTAGTCCGGCTACCTTCAGTTTTTGAATATTAATTTTTGGTCCGATTTACGCAAAACGAGCTTATAGTATCATGATGTCTTGCAGTGGTATGCTTGGGTTTGGGTTTAATTTTGTTAATTATAGGATCCCAACAGATGGCAGCACCCATCCTTCTTCTCTATTGAACTTTGGATGTTTTTTTAATTTCAATGGCCTCACGTATCATCCTTGGTAGGAATCGGTGTTCTATTGCGAGGATTTGTGGTTTATGAAATCTAATGTAATGGTGGGGACGATCTTGAACATCTTCGCAGACTGTAGATTTCCCGGAGCCTCGGTGCTTCACGTCAGCTATATGTTCCTTCACGCGGGTTTTTATAGATCTTTTTGTTTGACCTATGTAAGAGAGACCACATTCACAATCTAGCTTGTACACACCTGCATCTTGTAGAGGGATATTACATTTGATGGATGGTAAAAATTGACTAATCTTCTCCGGCGGCTTTTAGTATGTTTTAATCGCTCGCTTCAGATGTAGCCAATCTTGTCCGTGACTCCTCTGATATACGGTAGGTAAGTAAGCAGGCGCGCGCTCGACCGTGGCCGACTTCACACGTTCACTGTGACATAGGCACGGGACCCGAAGCTTGTTGTCTTGCAATACTTGCTTGATGGCTGAAGCTCGGCGGCCGGATGTTTTCTGTCACAGATTACTCGTACTCTCTGAAACAATGATTTACCCACGGTGAGATTCACCATTTAGATATCGGTTGGTATGGTCTTTTTTCTATACACAGTGTGACCAATAGTCTTATCAGGATTTCGAATGACTTAAACATCTAGGAAAGCTAAAAAATTATTTTCCTCTAACTCTATTGTGAATTGTATTGTTACGAGCTTGAGGTTCGTGACAATAAAAATTGCCGATAAAATTACCTAAATTAACACTTTAATTTACTCTACACAAATTAAAGTTAAAAATACTAATAATTAAACACACTTATTCACTTTATTCCGCTCAGAAGCTTCGCTTGTTTCGCCAAATCAACACTACTTCGATCGCATCTTGCAGCGCCTACTTATATAAATTAGCAAAATATCCAGAATGTTCAAGTAAACACGCGCAAGGTACCGAGCGTTCGAGTTTCGACTAGGCGCTGTCGGTTGAGTGATTTGTGATGTCATTTTCTCAATGCTCCCCTCGCTCTCGTTCCTGACACTAGATGTCGCTAGTTGACTTATTCATGCAACACTGCCCCCTCCTAAGACATGATCGTCCCGAGCATTATCGGTCCCATAACGCGCCAAGCGATCCACATGGAGTCCCTCTTGCGCCTTTCTGTATCCGGTAGGTCACATCGTTGATCCTGGTTACAATCCGGTACGGGCCGTCTCATTTAGCTTGAAGCTTAAGAGATTTCCCTTTGCTGCGGACTGGATTGTGCAACCACACAAGTGAACCTTCGTCGAACCCTTTGTTGTTCATTTTGCGGTCATACCGGATTTTCATCTTTTCAGACATTTGCTGGCCCGATTGTCTGACGTGCTCATAAACGTCATTCGTTTTTTTCCGCAAGTCATTTGCATAATCGGTTATACTGCGTGGAGCATCAGGTGGTATCCCGGTGATCAGGTCTGCAGGCAGCCGTAATTCTCTTCCAAAGTTTGCGAAAGCTGGTGTCACTGTTGTACTTTCGTGAACAGAACTTCGATATGACAACAAAAACGGTTGTATGTGCTTGTCCCAATCTCGTTGCCGATTGTCTACAACTTTTGCTAGGTACCTCTCCAATGTCTGATTAAATCGTTCCACCATTCCATCAGATTGCGGGTGATAAGAAGTCGTTCTTGTTTTATGAGTACCCATAACTCGGCAAGTTTCCTGGAATATTTGACACTCAAAATTCCTTCCTTGATCGCTGTGAATCTCTAAAGGTACTCCAAAACGACAGAAGACTTCATGAACTAGTTTATCTGCAACTGTTGAAGCTTCTTGATTTGGAATGGCGAAGACTTCTGGCCACTTAGTGAAGTAATCCATCACAACCATGAAATACTTGTTACCGCTTTCACTCTCCGGAAACGGCCCCGCCACGTCAATGGCTATTCTCTCCCATGGTGCACCAACATTGTACAACTTCAATTCACCTCTACTACGAGTCTGAGGTCCCTTTACAGCCGCACAACTTGTACGTTTGCGACACCAGTCCTCGACATCGTTTCGACAGTGGACCCAGTAAAACCGTTCTCGGATCTTCAGTAGAGTTCGTTTAACTCCCAGATGGCCTCCTGAATTATGGTACAGCTGTAGAACATCCGGTAATTTAGATTTAGGGATAACCATTTGTAAATGACAGCTGTCTCCCCGAACATTTTCCCATTTACGGCACAGAACTCCATCCTGAAGCAGCAAGCTGTCCCACTGGGCCCAATAGCTTTTAGTGGTCGAACTCATCGCTGAGACGTCGCTCCACTTGGGCTTGGGAGCACTGGCCTTCATCCATTCCAGGATCGGCTTGATGTCCGGATCTTCCTGCTGTGCACGTTGTAAGCTGTCCTTCCACTCGTTGCTGAGGTGATCTGCTCTGAGCATCCTCACGGATACCACTTCCTTACTCTCTTGCCTAGTACAATGTTTGCAATCTTCAGGACAAGGTCTTCTTGACAATGCATCTGCGTTGGCATGAGATTTCCCGTTGCGATGTTCGATCTCAAAGTCGTATTCCTGCAATAGTTCAATCCACCTCGCAACTTGTCCTTCTGGATTTTTAAACTGCAATAGCCATTTTAGTGCAGCATGGTCAGTTCTTAAGTGAAATTTTCGCCCCAGAAGATATTTGCTAAAATGCTGAAACGACTTTACCACAGCTAGCAATTCGCGTCTTGTGACACAGTAGTTCCTTTCCGGTTTTGACAACGACTTGCTGAAGTACGCTATCACGACCTCTTGGTCACCATTCCGTTGGGACAACACACCGCCAAGTCCTATATCACTTGCGTCTGTGTCAACTATAAATTCTTTGCTTGCATCAGGGTATCCCAAAATAGGTGTTTTGCACAGACGGTCCTTGAGCTCCTGGAATGCGATATTGCAACTTTCATCCCAGCAGAAATGTCGCTTCTCCTCGGTTAGCTTATGCAGAGGTTTGGCTATATCTGCAAAGTTCTTCACAAATCGCCGGTAATAGGAGCACAAACCCAAAAATGCTCTAACCTGCGTCTTGTCTTTTGGAACCGGCCAATCCTTGACAGCGGCGATTTTCTCTGGATCTGTGCGGATACCTTGTTCCGATACTACAAACCCCAAAAAGTTAACTTGCCGTTGGAATAGTGAACATTTCTTCGGGCTCAACTTGAGGTTGGCACTCTGAATCTTCATGAGCACGCGTTCCAGGTTTTGAAGGTGTTCCTCAAACGTACGGCCTACGATGATGATGTCATCCAAGTAGACCAGACAGGCATCGCCAATTAGCCCGGTAAGTACAAGTTCCATCAGCCTTTCAAACGTTGCTGGAGCATTGCACAACCCAAACATTACTTTAAATTGCCACAGACCCTTTCCCGTCGAGAACGCAGTTTTCTCCTTGTCCTTAGGGTCAATTTCAACTTGCCAGTAGCCACTTTTTAGATCCAGCGTGCTAAACCACTTTACTCCTGTAAGCATGTCCAGCGTGTCATCAATTCTTGGCAAGGGATAGCTGTCCTTCTTCGTAACGTCGTTCAGATGGCGGTAGTCAACACAAAACCGCATGCTGCCATCCTTCTTCTTCACCAGCACCACTGGTGAACACCACGGACTAGAGGAAGGTTCAATAACACCATCCTTCACCATTCCTTCAATCATGGTTTCCACTTCTTTTTCACGTGCTACCGGCAATCTTCTTGGCCGCTGACGGATAGGCAATTCTTCTCCTGTGTTTATTTTGTGTTGAACTAAGCCAGTCTTTCCTATGTCAGCATCGTTTGATGAGAATACATCGGCGTACTTGAGTAACAACTTCTTCGCCTTGACCAATTCGTTCGGGGAGAGAACACTCCGACAGTCTTCCAAAAGTGTGGTCACTCTCGTTTCTGCATCCTTGCTGGGGGTCCCACTCGATATATATTGGCACCGACGTAACCAATCCACTTCCTCACAAGTACCAATCAGTGTGCCTTTTTCTATAATCTGGTCCCGGTCGCAAAGGTTCAGCACACGTACTCCTGAGATGTCAGTGGTCCTGACCAAGGTTCGAGCTACTTTCCATGGAAGGTCATTGTTTACCCTTTCCACAAGTACACAACGGTGGGCTTGCCCAGCGTTTCGAGGAAGACTAACCGGAACAATCGTTTCCGATCTCGGCGGAAGAACAATCTTCTTAATGCTGTACACGTTCCCTGGTAACGCACCTTCCATAAAAAGTTCCTCCTGTCCACATTTCAAAACACCTTGCTTAACGTCGATCTCACAACAATTATTCCTCATAAAGTCTAGGCCTAGGATGCAGTCGTCCATTATATCAGCCACGATGACATTATGCAGGTAGATCACGTTGCCTAGCTTCAACTCCATCTCCTTCTCTCCACGGACGGGTATACGCTGACCGGTGGCTGTTACCAAATTAATGCGTTCTCGGTTGTATGCGGAGTCCCCAAGGAACTGACTTATAAGTTGGGAACTAACAACCGTACGAGAGGCTCCAGTGTCTATGGTCAGCTTACACGGCATTCCGTTGACCTCGCCCTTGATGATTAGACTGTTCCCATCATGGGTTTGTGAGATCGAGATCCTTGGGGCTCTTTTAACATCAGCCAGCACCCGCCCCGCAGTTCTGGCTTTTACTCGTTTCCCTGCTGCTGCTTCACCTTCCCTTTCTAGGGTTCGCTTAGGGCAGCTGGATCGAAGATGGCCCTTTTCCCCACAGCCATAGCACCTTGGGCTGTATCCAATGTTGCGGTAGCGAACTGTAGCTGCTGCAACCTCCCTGACGCGATGGGAACGATGATCCTGCCGCACGGCTGCCACTTCCAGTGCATGGGCCAAGGCGTCCTTAAGCGTCTCGTGGTGCCCGAGCCTCACAGCAGCTCTGACTTCCAGGTCGCGGATGCCGTCGATGAATGTCTGCACCAGGTTCCCTTCAATGAGCGCAGGTACAGACCGGTATGCTTTTCGCACCAGCTTCTCCACTTCTTAATCCCACTTCTGACACCAATTGTTACGAGCTTGAGGTTCGTGACAATAAAAATTGCCGATAAAATTACCTAAATTAACACTTTAATTTACTCTACACAAATTAAAGTTAAAAACACTAATAATTATACACACTTATTCACTTTATTCCGCTCAGAAGCTTCGCTTGTTTCGCCAAATCAACACTACTTCGATCGCATCTTGCAGCGCCTACTTATATAAATTAGCAAAATATCCAGAATGTTCAAGTAAACACGCGCAAGGTACCGAGCGTTCGAGTTTCGACTAGGCGCTGTCGGTTGAGTGATTTGTGATGTCATTTTCTCAATGCTCCCCTCGCTCTCGTTCCTGACACTAGATGGCGCTAGTTGACTTATTCTGCAACAGTATTTTAGAGTTTATGGAGTTAAGGTGGTCTAAGTCAGACTTTATATATCGTTAAAGATATGCATGTTTTTTCTAAAGTTATATTTAGCATGCTAATTTTTTATACATTAACATTTAGCTATTAAAATCCTTAATGCTATAGAAGTTATTATCATTTAACTATTCATAACTTTTTTATTTAAATAATCTGGTATTAAACATTTTTAGGTCATTGGTATCTTATTATATACCAATGACCTAAAAATGTACTCACATAGATAAACTAGGTACTTTTATTATATTTTCTCATTCCGAGTGAGTGAGTGAGTAGCGATACGCTGAAGCTATATTTTGGTTGAAGCCCAAATGTGTCGGCCCGACCTGTGTAGGACCACGCTCCACAGAATACCAGCTTAAAATAGCAGCTTAAAGCTACTGTGTTTCTTATGGTGAGTGTAGAGAACGGGAGACCCTTTTTTACAGGTAACGAGCTATTCAATCTTAGTCCTCAGAGGTGACGACGTATCTCCATTTTATTTTTTTAACTGAAGATAAATATAGAAGCTTATATGCCACAGCATCTACTTACCATCAGGTGGACTGTGTTATTATTAATATATAAAAAATATCCAAGAAACGAAAAGGAATTAAAAAACACTCCAAATTATTTGATAGCTTCTAAAGTTAGTGCTAAAACATAGTGTATCGAAGAGTTAAAGTCAGAGTTTCACTGTTGAGCACAGGCCTCGTCTCGTTCCTAAGACGGATTTAGGGCAAGGAAGTGTCCGCTGCGCTACCCCAATGCGTGTTGGCGAATTTCACATGTCTCCAAAAATATTTTTTTCTTATTTTTCAGACATGCTGGTTTTCTTACGATGTTTTCCTTTACAGCAGAGTACGTGGTAAATCAGCACTTAAAATTGCAATAAACTGTTTCATTGGTGCCTGCAAGGATCGAACCCGGATTGCTCGCGTACTGTGTGATTTACAGCGAGCGCTAACCGCGCTAACCATCTGAGCTACCACGGCTCTCATGCAATACACTGTTTTACAATAATCATACATGGAAAGCGAAGAAAATACTTAGCGGTATCAAATCCGTTCGTTGCTTTGTCTGTACTGCAAACAACAAAACAGAAGTCTGACTCAACCCTGATTAATAGCGTCCCGGTACTGCACAATCAAATGAATACAGCTTGCATCTGGATATTTAGTTCACAGATACAGCAATACAGTGATAAATGACTTGTCCGAATACCTGAACGTTTTGCTTGAGTTGCGCCAAACTCAAGCAAAGTCGCTCGTTGTGAACGTTTGCAATATCAACCTTACCAATGAATTTGTGAAACATAATATACATAATTAAACTTTTTTATTATCATTATTGTAACATTAATGTAAAGAATGACGACGAAGGTAGAACTTTAAAATATGTTCTTTATTTCCTGATTACAGAAGTGAAACTTTAAATTTATAAATTAACTAGTGACCCGCCACGGCGTTATTTAGATTTGAGACAATTAAAAAAGACTAGGTTTTTATAGAAGAGGTGGCAAACGAGCATGCGGCTCAACTGATGGTAAATGACTACAGCCGCCCATGAACAACCGCAACACCAGGGGAATTGCATGTGCGTTGCCGGCCTTTCAGAAAGTAGTAACCTCTTTTCTTGAAAGTCCCTTAGTCGTATCGGTCCGGTTACTTATTATAATATAGCCTAGATCACTCCTCGCATTGCGCTCCATCTGTTCGTAAAGTTTCATTACAATCGGTTTAGCCATTCCGAAAATTAGCCCGGACACAACATTTTAAAAACGGTTATTGATCTCTGAATGGCATGCTAGTAACCACCTCAGCGGAATATAAGGAATTTATTTAGATATTACACACAGACACTTCAATTATATTATATATGTGTATAGATGACGTCACTTTCTTTGATGAAAATGTCTAGGTAGGTAGTGATTAACCGAGTTCCAGAAACGATATAACTTTTAACAGTGTTATATTATGCATAACTATGAATTGTATTTATTTTATATTGCGAATATTGATAACACACAGTTTTTTTTTTATAACTAATAGCAAACATTTTCTATACTACACAATACCGTGTAACCTATTTCCAATTTACATTTACCTAAGCATCCCGCTGTGTAACCGAGCACTCGCTTTTCATCGGCCTCCTTAATGAGGCAATCTCATTGTTGTCCCCGGACAGACAATGTGACCCGTGACGTATTGTGTAGCGATCAATGATTTGCATTGTACCTTGCTGATTTATTACTAACTAGTTTACGATTACAGACACTTTGTTATTCAATGTGCTACGTCTGTTGGAAAGGCTTATTAATAAAACTTTTTTTTTATAAATATTTCTTATATTTATGTGAAAACTTCTCGATCGCTAACGACAGGTGTTACTTAAAGGTGTTAACGAGAGATTTAGAATTTTTTTGTATAAAATTAAATATAAAGCAATTGCTAATAGCATCGCTACGGTTTTAATTAAAAGAGATATTGAACTCGTTACAGAGAATGACGAAATTACAATGATATAGAATGATTTTCATATATTGCCCACTAGTGGAACTGAAAGTATTAACTGTGTGGTAAATAAAAAACCAAAAATGCAATTTTTGCCAAGAATATCCAATGACGTAATAAGAGACGTCCATAGATGTGAAAGTTGTCAATTACAAAAATTAGATAACCATTAACTATTACTTCCATTGCTAATTCAGCATTTGAGAGAATAATGCTGTCTTTTAAACAACGAATATATATATATATAATAAATATATTTATTATTATTATATATTTGAGGACCTGCTATTAGCTTCTTGTAATTTAACATGTTATTTATTTAAGATATGTAAGCTGTTGGTTTACCGTAACATAAAAATAAAAGAAAATAGAATCTTTTTTTAGTTCAAAAACGACAAGGACTTTATTCAGCACACACACATGTTTTATATGTTTACTAAAATAGTAAGTAATATATATTATAATTTTTCTAATGGAAGCAGGTAATTTCTTATTGAAATCTTAAGTCATTAGTATTAAATATACATATATATATATATATATATATATATATATATATATATATATATATATATATATGGTTGCGATTTGTTTTTCCTTAAGCCTTACGCTGTTCATCAAATTGAATGCTTTGTAAGATTTATGAAAGAGTGATATCTAATGTTAGTCATAAACCATCATCAAGCTGTTCAGATATTCCCAATTACCTGTATTGCCTGTGTTTCCGCCACCCATATCTTCCGATCAGCACCAAATGAAGACGCACTGCCTCCAGTAGATATATAATGACCCTATCGTCTAGCAGACGGTGTTATTTCATATTAGACGTTATCCTGGACGAACATTACGTAGACAAACGACTTTCATTACTGCAGGCCTTAACTGGGCCACTATTATATCTCGACGTTGCTTCAACAGATTTATTGTTTGTCTTTTCGGTGGGCGTATTGTTTTGGTACCCACTATTGTGTTATGATATCAGTCGTAACTTGCTTCTTTTGAATTTTTGTTTGAATTCGTTTATTTTTATCACCAACTACCTTACTTATTAGTTCAGGCTATTTTAAGAACATAATTAGTATTGAATAAAATTATTTATACGGATTTTATCGTATTCAATTAAACTATTTTTAATTCCCGACGTTTCGAGTGCTTAACAGCACCAATTTTTACATGGGACTGAGATGTTTGACGTCCCTATGTCATAGTTAGCTCGGCTACCTTCAGTTTTTAATATTGTTTTTTGGACCGATCTACGCAGAACGAGTTTACCGTATTTTGAAGTCTTGCAGCAACCATCCATATTCTCTATTGAAATTAGGATGTTTTTTTAATTTCTATAGCCTCGCCGTCGCGTGTCATCCTTGGTAGGAATCAGTGATCTTTTTAATCTTTTGTGAGGATTTGTGGTTTATCGAATCTGATGTAATGGTGGGGACGATCATAAACATGCTCGCTGACTGTAGACTTCCCGATGCTTCACGTCAGCTACGTGTTCTTTCACGCGGGTTTTTATTAGATATTTTTGTTTGCCCTATGGCAGCGGTCCGCAACCTTTTTGATATTGCGACCCCAAAATTCAAAAAAGAGTTATGAGCGACCCCAGAAAAAAAATCACTAAGTTAACAAGTGCAAAGGTCGGTTCAGGTAACGAAGTTAGCTGTTTTTATTTCGTAAATTATTTATATTGAAGAGTTTATTTATTTTGGAAAGTAATAGTAGAGCAAACTAGAAAATATGGATTTAACATACGAGTAATATTTATGATGGCATTAAATGAGACAAGCAATTATTTTAATATTTTATTTAAAAAAGAAGGTACATATACGTAACCTTACAATCTAATGTGAACCTTGTGCATGCACACTTGCAATCAGTGTATTAATTCTTGGTGATATATTATCAGAAACAGACACCCTCAAATCAGGTTTTACGTTAAGTCTGGAGCGATATTTTGTTTTTATAGCAGTTAATGTGGGGAAAGCTGTCTCGCAAAGGTATGTAGATGCAAATGGCAGCAATTTCAGCAGACATGTTTTGAATAACAGTGGATATTCCTTTTCCGTCATTATCTAGAACTTGGATAGATCCGTGGTTTTGAAAATAGATCGAAGGCTTTCATCGGACATTAAATCGATCAGCTGCTCCTTTTCTTTTAAGTTCATCTTCACAGTGTTAAGATCACAAGTGAATGGATTAATTATCCATTGGTCGCCGTGTGACGTATCTGGGAATCTTATTTCCAAGTCTTGCTTAAGGTTTGTAAGATGCATCATGATTTTGGTTTTAATTTCTTCTTCGAGCTTTATATTGTTTTCTTCAGAAATTTTTTCCAAACATGCAAACATCTCGTAGTTTTCAGCACTGGTTTCGCCTATCCACAATCTTATTTTCCTATAAAAAGCTTTTATTTTGTTAGCTAAAATCAATACATTTGTACTCTTCCCTTGCAACGAATTATTTAAATCGTTAAGTTTTTCAAAAATATCCGAAAGAAGAGAGAACAGGCTACGTTGCCAACCAATTTTCATTCAAAAAATATTCCGCTAGCTTTGGTTCCCGTTCAAGTAGAAATATTCTGATTTCATCTTTGAGATCAAATACACGTCGGAGTGTTTTTCCTCGCGATAACCACCTGATTCCGTATGTAACAGTAGATTTTCGTATTCTGATCCCATTTCACGACACATTATTTTGAAAAGGCGACTGTTTAATGCGCGAGCTTTAGTAAAATTTATTATTGTTACGACTTGTTGCAACACTTTCCAAATTATTTTCAAATCTGGTTGCAAATGTTTTGCTGCAAGGGCTTCACGGTGAATCATATAGTGAACAAAGCCTACGTGAGGTGCAAATCTCAGTTACTTTTGCTTTGAATCCTGTTTTGGAGGAATGCAGCTGCGCGTCTGTACACACGAATATTCCCACTTTATGTCATGGAGTTAAAAAAAAGTATTAACTGCATTAAAAATTGCTTCACCGGTTGTTCTTCATTCTAATCCCTGACAAAATAACAAATCTTCGCATATGTCGTTTTCATATCGGTATCGGATTAATATCAGAAGTTGAGCTACATTAGCTACATCAGTGATTTCATCCAGCTGAATAGCATAATAGGGACTCCCTTTCACGCGATCTATAAGTTGTATTTTGATATCATCCCCAAGTAGATTGATACGACTATGAACAGTGTCACTTGATAGTGGAATTGTTTTCAGTAAATTGGCATACTTTTCTCCTTGCTCGATCGAAACAATTTTCATTGCAACTGGCAAAATGAGCGTCTCGCCAATGTTGTGAGGTTTTTTAGTTTTGGCAATCAAAAAGGAAATCTCGAAAGATTCTCGTAAGGCTTTTTGGTTAACTGTTGTGTATTTTTGGAAATCAACCTGCTGTGACTTTAGTTTGGTGGCAAGTCGTTTAAAATAAGATCACTTTATTTTTTAACTGTGGATGCTTAGTTTCTAGGTGCCTTTTCAGTTTGGCCGGCTTCATGCTCTCATTTGCCAAAACCTCCGAACAAACAACGCACTGTGGACGTTGTTCAAAATTTAACACTGTACATTTAAAACCAAACTGGATGTACGATTCTTTAAAGATGCGTTGACGCTTCCCAGTTGTCACCGATGTAGCTGTTGCATGTTTAGTTGAAGTTGAAGCGTCACTCTCTGTATCGATGTGTAAGTTAGGTGTGGCTGTTGAACTACAATCATCGCTGTTATGACTAATAGTTATAGTAGTGGAACTAGATGTTTCTCTGCTTTCATCGATAGTAATAACACTACTAGTACTTGATGTGGTGGCATTGGTCTCACGACTTATATTACTCGTAACAGTAGTTGAGTTTAGTTGCTGTCAAGAACTACGTGTTTAATTCTTTTGATTTGTGATGCGTTATTAGGACTTCCGCCACCTGCATCTGTAGATGTGCGTTTTATTAGCCACTTATCCATTGTTAACTGTAATAATGAATACGTATTAATAAATAATAAATGTATTCCAAATGATTAATATTAGATTTTTCATCATATGCTCGCGTGGTAACAGGATTTACTTCAAATTTATTTTCAACGAAGCTCAAATAGACAAGCAAAAAAAGTTGCCAAGTGCGAGTCGGACTCGCCCATGAAAGGTTCCGTGATAGCAAGTAATGATATGACTGGATGTTAGTTGTAACTTTGTTTTTCATAGTTTTTGTATGAATGACAAACATGACTTGACGAAACTATAAGGGTTCCTTGTTTCTCAAACGGAACCCTAAAATACATAAGTGAAGCGTAAAAAATATTTCGCGCTGGTTTTGTTATTGAACCCACGCGTCCAACAAGGCCGCGCTGCGATGACACCTCACTTTATTTTCTAATTATGAGTGCACAGTTACTTACCGTGTGCGTGGTTATCCACTAATCTTCTAAAAAAACTTTCTACAGAAGTAATCTTCCGTGTTTTGATATCAATTTAGTATGGATTTGCAATCGACATAGCGGCGATGAGTACGCACGTGCGGATAGAACTGACTGAACAGACAGACTGAACGAAGAAAGAGCGATCGGGGTGGGGGCGCGGGTGCGGGAGCGGTGAGGTTGTGACCGGCGGGACTGGACAGGTCGTACAGTCGTAATTATTTTCGATTCTCTCCGTTTTAAGGACATTGTGTAATTGTGTATGTAAAGAGAGGTTATATTTTATGCATAAACCTTAATAAAATTCGATAAATACAGGACCTTTTTGACTTTTTGGCGACCCCATAAATATCTTTCGCAACCCCACACGGGGTGGCGACCCCAGGGTTGAGGACCGCTGCCCTATGGTAGGGGCCGTCTAGGCTATGATCACTAACTGCCCAACTGACTTCCCGGAGTGTCGGTGTTTCACAACAGCTTTAAATATAATAACCCGTGACCATGGATGCTAAAAAGCACCCGAAACGTCAGGAATTACAAATAAGTAAAATCAAATGCATTTAGTTTTATTCAGTGACCGTTTATTTTATCAATGTTTTTATTTCCAAAAAAAAATCTTAATGATTATTCGTGGTACTGCCGTTTAGCGGTGGCTTTAGAGAATTCAACATCCTTTCTTTTTACTTGGGTGACAGTTTTGGTAGCTAACAACATTAAGGAGCATAATAATTACAAAAGATCATTATCAACAGTAAACTTATTTACATTATTTTGAAATAGATCAAGGGTAACAAGCGAGTACACACCAGCCTACTTATTGCAAATGGATTCTGTGGCCCATAGATATCTACAATTTACAAATACAAATGAAAAAATTGATATACACTCTGTAAACAATAGGAATAAACACAAGCTAGTGATACCAGTTTCTCGATTCCACAGAGTCAGTAATTCATTCTTGGGGCAATTGTATACGCTATTACAATAAAGTTCCAGAAAATGTACAAGGTCTCTCTATTACGAGATTTAAATATTTCATTAAATAAAAACTCTATAATTTTTTATAGAGTTATTATAATATAAATGAATACATGGTTGATAATAAGCCCTTAGATTGAGGTGGTAGTTTCCAAGCTGTTTCTAAAATAAATTTTGCAAATATTTTGTAACCTTTAATTGTAAAACTTATTTTAAAAAAATCCGGCTGGGTTTCTTGCTGGTTCTTCCCAGGACAGACGTTATTTTCGAACCAGCGGTAAAGTAAAAGTGTTCAATTAGAATTACATGTAATCTATATTGAATAAAAATTATTCTATTCTATTCATGCCGTCGTAGTTGGAGGGAGTAGTTACCAGTTAAAAGGGTCTCCGATTATGTACACTCACCGTTTTCATATAGTGAGCAGAGCAATATTAAGCTGTTATTCTTCGTTACCTCCACATTAGGATTTTATCCTGTATCGTGTGGGCAGTTTACATACATAAATTTCATAACGTCAAATATCCGAACCCGTAACAATTATTTTTATGCTACTCTACAACTCATTGCGAAGCCACTGCGCCACGGCAATCAAACTAGTATTCTATAAGAGTGTAGTCCATCCCCGGTCGAGGCGACCCATTCGTGCTACAAGTATATGGCTGCAACATAGCTCTAACAAGTACTTAAATAAATGACATTCATTTAAAAAAAATCGGTTGACCCTACAGGTCATCCCTGCAACTTCCCGCTAATTTCAATCGCAAAAAATAAAAATAAAAATAAAAATTGTTTATTTCGGACAACTTGAAATCCATAGGAATTGTTAGTAGAGAAAAACTTACATCTATGTTAGTAATATAATTTATACATTTTCATTTTTATTTTAATATTTAATTATTAAGCAGGACATGGTCCTCGAGATCATTTATTTGATCAGTGGACAGTCCCCACTGTTGGCAATCTCACTCAGTACACTGTGGTCGCTGCCGCGCACTCTGTTTAGCAAAGATGCGGTCTTTTTTCGTATTATTGCATCAACACTATCCACACCCGCCAGTGCAAACATCGCAGACGTGCTACAGTAGCGCGGCAGCCGCAAGAGCGCCCTGAATGCCTTGTTGTATTGAGTACGTAGGGCACTATAAGTCTTTTTGGTGTAGTTGGTCCATAGACTGCAAGAATAAAATGACGCACAATATGTTTTGAAAAGCGTGATCTTGAGAGCGTCAGTGCAGCGACCAAATCTATGCACCAACATATTCGCCCTGACCGACAGTGCCCTACGTTCTCTTTCAATGTCTTCATCGTCTTAAGGCTGTCAGTCACAATATGTCCAAGATATTTAAAACTATAGACCCTTTCTAGCGGTTCATTATAGAGCTTTATAGGTGGTACCACACTAGGACACGTGTTTTACTGCCAGCCTTAAATACCATGAAATGCGACTTTTCGGTATTGTATAGTAAACCATGTGAGACAGCGAATTTTTCACAAACACCGAGTAGAGCTCTCATCGCACTAACTGAGGGTGCCAGCAGAACCATATCGTTCGCGTAGCTGATATTGTTCACGCACACCTTGCCGATATGGCAGCCGACACGCATGCTGCTGAGCTCTCGAATCAGTGCGTCCATATACAGGTTGAAGAGCCTCGGTGATGTCAGCCCCCCTTGCCTAACCCCGCACTCCATCCTGTACGGCTCAGAATACTCATTCGCCCATCTCACATAGTTCACTTGGTTACTATACCAATACTTGAGTAAATTGGTGTAGCCACAAGGTAAACCTACGTCTTCTAACATACGCCATAAGATGTCGTACGAGACAATATCGAAAGCTTTACTCAGATCTAGGAAACAGGCATACACTGGGGTGCGCCTGTCCGTGTAGTATTTGACAGTATGTTTTAAACTCATTATTGCTGTTTCTGTTGATAGACCACGCGAGAAACCGTGCTGGCCATCATGTAGCAAACAGTGGTTTTCTAGAATAGAGTTAAGCATATTGTCAAATATCTTGGCTATTGTCGTTGCCAAGGATATTGGTCTATAGTTCGATCTCTCTGATACGTCACCAGTACGGTTTTTTACAATGGGGACAACTGAAGTCCTCATTAAGTCGGCAGGCAAGTAGGTATGCGAGACACAAACATTAAATAATAGTGCCAAAACTCTAGGTAAGTGCACACCTGCGTATTTAAAGTGCTCAATACTGAGACCATCGTGACCGGGTGACTTACCTGCAACCATAGTTCTAATAACTCGTGCTATCATTTTATCACTTGCTACCATTTTGAGTTCACGCTTGGTTTCAGCATTGGACACGGGGTGTGACGATGGTCCTAAGAGTGACGTGACCATAAAATGATTCCTGAAGAGATCTGCAATTTGCTTCATGTCACTAACCCCATTTACTGCTTCAGGAAGACTAGGTCCAACGTTGAGCTTATTCGTGGATTTCCAAAACTTCTTAAAATCTTGTTTTGAATGATAAGTAGCCAATTTATCCATTTTTAGTTGATTTTGGTGGTTTTGGCACCACTTCAATCTACTCTTGAAAACACGGCGGCTGTTAACCATCTCATCATAGACAAAACCCTGCCTCGGTCGACCATACCCTACCCACATCATACATTTGGACCTAGCCTGCCTGTGCAAAGCGCTTCAAATTTCATCTGTTGCGACGTCTTAAGACCTGTTAAAACGTCTTAGAACTTGTTAAGAGCTTCCAGAGCTCAAAAACGTCTTAGCAGGTTCATGATAGTTATACGTTTTGAGCTCGAAGATGTCTAATATTATATTTTTATATAATATATAATTTTTGTAAATAATTTATATTTAAATGTTTTATACGTAATATAAAAAAATTTCCAATTATTTTGAAAAAACACTTTTTCGAGATTTCTTTCGACATCGATATATCTCGATCGAATCAACCGATTTCGATGTGGTTTACAGAAATCGACGTCGTTTTTAGGAGAAGCTGATTAGATCATAGAATTGATCAAAACAGGGGTGTTTTCACACACACAATTACACATACACAAACGGACATCATCACCAAAATAGCCAGAATAACTTCCTAGAACATCGAAAGGTCGAGATATGATGAAAATTCTGTTTTCGAAAATCGAAGTGAAAGCACTAATTTCCTAATTTTTAAAAACCTTTGACTTTCATAGCGAGAAGTTAAAAAGGCTGATACATAATTTTTTTACGATGAAAATTATGACTTTTGTCCAGTAAAGTGTCATTAAAGGCACCGTTAAAATAAAATCTCCAAATACCTACACGTTACTGCATACGCCCTGCACAAAGCTGCTGCGATGCACTCGCCGCAAATTGAGTTACAAAACGATTCTTTCCCTAGCCGCTCGAGTGCGCCTCTCAAACTTCCACAAAGAGAGGTTTTTTGTTGTCGCAACAAAATAATGGTTCTATTCTTAGCGGTCAAAGACTCACGGATGTCACGAGTTTGTGGGATATTCGCGTGTACACTTTGAGCCAGCCTGCTTCGCGATGGTAAGTAAGATATCGTTTATTTTTCAAGGACGTGGTGCACTTTAGTTAACGAAAATATTTCTATTAGATAGTTGAAGATAGATTTCAATGAACAGAAATTAACAGCGAATTGTTCGCTTAAATGAGCAGTAACAATCTTTTTTTGTATGTAAGGAATGATATCAAATCACATTACACATCGCCATGTGCAATGTTCGAGAATGGAGTAATGAAGGTAATGATAATGATGATATATTTATAAATAAATGATGAGTTGAAATTAACATACCTGATAAACATAATTTCTATGGTTTATTAGAGATTGCGGGCCATATGAGAAAGCTCTAGGTC
This sequence comes from Parnassius apollo, assembly GCA_907164705.1. Lineage (NCBI taxonomy): Eukaryota > Metazoa > Arthropoda > Insecta > Lepidoptera > Papilionidae > Parnassius > Parnassius apollo. The sequence goes on along the minus strand of CAJQZP010000978.1, from coordinate 5,325,705 downwards.
GTTCAGCGAGCAACAGAGAGGCTCGGAGATTCTCTGCGTAATAGACTTCGTTATGTGGATATTCATAGCGGAACCAGGGTAACCGACCTAGCTCAATAGATTAGTAAGCTCTAGCAGCAATGGCCCGGTCATGAAGCTCCAAGAACCAAGAACTGACGTGAACGAAAGGTCTCGAGTAGTAGACTTATACCGGTAAGCAAAGTGTAGAACAGCCTTCTCACTAGATGGTGTGATGACCAGGTAAGAGATGCAGGCAGTCGATGGATGCAGGTGACTAAGGATGGTGTATTGTGGCATTCATTTCCGAATCTGCAGTTTCGTGAGTACGAAATTACTTTGAATTTGAATAAAAATCATTAAGAACTCCATTCCGTCATAATTACAAGTAAGCCGGCAGGCGTAGTTATAAAGTAGATAAATAAATAAAATATGACTAAAAGGAGCATGCGAGTAGAAATATACATAATATATATTCATTGACACATGCTGTATATCAAAAGGTAAAATATTGCGAATAAAACGGTCAGGAGTGGACCATTGTGATGATGTGGATGGAATTTCGATTCTTTATATTTATATTTATATTTATTTATTTGTCCCACCAACAAGATATATACTACGAGCTTTCTAAGAGTAGACAATAAATAATTTAATGCTCAGTGATAGCTCTTTCATAGGTGTAAACTACATATTCCCAGGCTCTGACAGCGCGCGACATGTTATACTACCGTTCGCTCGGGACCTTAATGGCGGGAAAATTTGTAAGTTAGAAAATTTTTGCTATATTGCATATTTTGCTATATTTTCACTTTGAGACAATATTTATGGATAAAACTTACAGGATTTCTTGTTGAATGTATAAACTATCGAATAAAATTATTTTTGGTTGCTAGAAATTGTAATAAAATACATAAATTACCCTGTATAGCATAGTAGTAGCATATACTTCAATTTTAGTGACAAAATTACTACTAATTTGAATTCTACACTTTTGTTTTTGGAGAAATTTATATGAAAATGTTTGGAAATATGTATATTTTTATGTTTTATATGTTTCCATTCGTTACTCATACCAAAATATTAAAATATAAAAAAATTAAAAAAAAAAACAATAATAATATTTTATCTGCGTGACATTTAGAACAATATTTCAAAAATAATTATGTGTGAATTTGAAATAAATACAACGTCAAGTTATTTGAAATATGTAAGAAAACTATTTTTACTTACATTTTACACTAAAAATAAATGAGAATTTGAAAAATAACACATTTATGACCCAACCGCCAAAATGGGTCTTCCAGATTTTGAAGTACTTTTGGCAATTTACTTTTCACTTTTTATACCACAAATTATATATCTACGTGTTCACTATATTACAAGGAATATAAAAAAGTATAATACTTTCGTTTTTAGTCCAGACACAAATATAAAATTCTATAAAAAAGACGGAGCACCTTCATCAAAACGACACGTGGAACGCCGAAAGTTCAGAGTGATTTCTTTTTTTTTTTTTCTAAGAAACATTGCCAGGTTATGGTTTAAAATAAAAGAGCATATCTTTGTCTTTGATACTATTATCTATTGCATATTGTCTTTGGTTTTGTTTTAAAGGAAAAAATAGTTTTTTCATAAGGCAGTACTTCTGATCCGACCTGATCTAATTCGACCCGTACCAGAGCCGACGTAAGGTAGGTATTGTATGATCTGATTAGATCGGTAGCCGAGTCAATGGGGTCATACTCACATTTTTTTTAAAAAAGTTTTTTTTTTAAAAAAAAGTTTTTGCTTTATAAAAAGTTATCTTAAAGGGAACATTACAATAAAAACAGAACAATCAGATTTATAAATACACAGTTCTTAAACATTACGTTTTGCTTACGAAAATATAAAACAATACCAAAATTTCAATGTCAAAGAATTAAAATGTTTATTATATAAGGGAAAAAAATGATTATGAATAAATAAAAGAATGAAAACAATGTCAGTTTAATGTCAATGATAATTTTAAATTGAATTACTAATTAAAAAATTAAAATACAATTATTAAGATTAAAATTATTTTATACAGTAATAAAAAAGAAACATTAAAAAGTAACACAATAAATATTTTAAAAATCGTTTATCAGTTGAGAGACTACCCTTTTAAAGCGACGTAAGGGGTCTGAGAAAATATCCAAAGTTTGTGTCTTTCGACGTTTTTTTCGAAATATATGGAACATCTTTGAATATAATTTGATCACTCCCGGTATTACCAATATCTTTGTTATGTATCTCGTTGTAACTATCATTAATCAGTTTAGAGGAGCAAAATAGCCTAGATGCGATCGTGCTAACTTTGTGACGAATGGAGCGTATTTCTTATACCTGGGTGATCTTCTGGGAATAGCAAAATTAATATGAGATATAACTTCTGGAGCGTCGATGCAACTATTTATCATTTTGTACAGGAATAAGATGTCCGACATCGCTCTGCGCTCGACGAGAGGTTTCATATGAAAAAATTTCAAACGATCATTATAGCTAGGCACGAGTTTTGCTAAACTACAACTGTAATTCAAGTGCCAGAGGAATCTTTTTTGTACACCTTCTATACGCTTTTTGTATACGTCGTAGTGCGGGTTCCACACCACGCTGCAGTATTCTAAGCTACTACGCACAAGTGACCCATAGATTGCGATTTTTGTGCTCGGATTTTTAAACTCCCTACAGGTACGTAAGACAAACCCCAAGGTCTTGAAGGCTTTTTTAGTAATGCTATCTATATGTAAATTATATCGCAATTTGGTATCGAGAATTACACCCAAATCTCTAATATGATCAACCTATTTTAATGGTACATCGTCAACACAATAATATCTAGTCACTGAGAGCTTTTTTAGCATGTATGCGTAGATATATGGATGTAAAGGGGGTGAAAGAGGTATGTCAGGATCGTGCCAAATGGAAGTCCGTAGTCTCTGTCTACCCCTCTTAGTGACGGGTGTGAGTGTTTATGTTTATGTTTTTGAGAGCTTTTTTCTAGTGAAGCGTAGCACGTGGCATTTGTCAATATTCAAGCAAGATTTACACCATAATACTAGATTGTCCAAGTCATTTTGAAGCAACAATACACCCTCTAATGAATTTACTGATCTAAAAAACTTCAAATCATCGGCGAACATGTGAAACTTAGAATTTTGGAAACACCGATATCATTAATAAAAACGTTGAACATTCTGTCGCATTAAGGCTGACCCACGCTACACCGAGTCGGGTCCGAGCCTAGTGTCGGCTGTAGCACGGTCACCGAGCCGGTCTCGTTCCTGAAATTACAAAGACGGCCCGGCCCGTCTTTCGTCGACCGAGCAATTACCATTGCGCCGTGATGCAGTATACTCATCCGAGTAAAAATAGTGTTGTAACTAGACTACAATCATGTTGAAGTTTGACGAGCGGCTTATTTTTAGCGGCTATTGCGATCTCTCTGGACGATGAAGAATCTGATAAATCTTCAACTATAAGCAAGGACGGAGTTGTTGCCGAGCGTTGTTCGTTGCTCGGCCGTCACAAGGTTGACGCTCGGTATAGCGTGAGTGTGTCCATACAAAATATATGTAATATTAGTTGACCGTGCTACAGCCGGCACTCGGCTCGGACCCGACAAGGTCTAGCTTGAGTCAACCTTTATACGTTAATTCAGCAGCTGCAATTTAACCGAGCAATTTCTCTGAGCACTACCCGAGGCATTGCGATTGAAAAAAGTCATATCTGACGACACGCGAGTAATCAATTATCCTCTCGCCGTTACCATACGGCAAGTACAACATATATTACGAAAAAATACAAAAATGGTATATGCAATTAAATTTAAATTACATTTCAGCTTATTAATAGTTTATGGAACATTTGTTAATAAATCACATAGTTTCCCCGTATTAAAATCATTGCTGAGAAATTTGATTGAAATAAAAAAGTCATCTCTTTGTGAAAGTTTGAACAACAGCTGATGTCAGCGGCAGCAGGTGATGTTAGCTCATGTTCGTTACGCTGGTTCATTACGACCGCCCTCCCTCACCTCTACCCTCAAGGATAAGGGCGGGGTTGATATTCCTCTGTTCCTATTGTATTACCGACGTCGCTACAGATTTTATAAAAAAAATCTCTCTATTAATTTAGAACTGTGGCGAAAATTCACAAAGAGAATTTTGGCTTTTGTAAAATTAATGTTAGATCGTGCGATTTTTTTAATTATACTCCGATATGATTTTGGATATTCGAAGTTTAGGGATGACAAGCACAAGCACTGATTGCGGAACAGATCAGTGTTCGCTTTGAAGCATGAAGACGTCAAAATTATTATTCAAATTTTCGGTCATTTGCGCTTAATTTCCTTGTTTTTATAATGACAACGTTTCAAGTACATTGGACGGGACTAAACGCATAGGTAATAATTACTTTCATTCAGTGTGTAGTGTTTGTACAAATATGACAAATCATTTACAAAAATTTAGAAAGAAAGAAACTATACTTTGGCTACAACACAATAAAATCAACACTAAGAGAAAAATAATTAAAAAATAAAAATGTACTACGCGAGTTATATAACTATAAGACGGACATTAGACAATGCCCTTCATTGTAATTAGATAATAAGTATCCATTTAGAATAGCTTCATGGAAATAGTTATATAAGACGGACATTAGACAATGCCCGTCATTGTAATTAGATAACAAGTATTTTCGTGGAACTACAGCTATCAGAGGGACATAAGACAAGAGCTTTTATTATAATTAGATAATAAGTATTTAGTTAAAATAGCTTCCTGTTATCTGCAATAACAGCAAGCATTAAGATTACTATTGACCATTGTTCTCACATCATATGACCATTGTTCTCACATCATATATATTGTATCTTAAAACCTGAGTAAAGTCAGTCTTAACCTGAACTTCAGAGTGAGCACATGTGCTCCTCTTGCTTTTTAAAAAGCCTTTCGCCTTCGCTCACAACCTAACTGGCGCAGTCGGTACGTCGCGTTCATCGGTTCCAGTGGAGAATTCCTTAATACCTTGTTCCGTGACGTGCATCAAGAACCTACCGTGAGCAGCAGCAGGCATCGGCGGCAGGCAGCAGAATCCAGCAGAAGTCAGGAAGATTCACCAAAAATCAACAGCCTCTCATCGGCTATGCTCGTGGGGTAAGCATTTATTCTGATTATTCCCGAGACTCCTTTCACTATCCCGGACATACTAACAGTGACACAACTTTTGTGGTGTTTTCTAGTGTCTAGGGACCAATAGTAGTATAAATACTTAAAACACTCGCTAGGTGCTTCTACCCATTGTTCACTTCTTGTTTTTGATAAAAATGGCAAACGATAAGAAGGTACATGAAGAAAAACCTGTTATTGATGAAAAGCCGGTACCTACCGACTATTCAACGTTCTCAAGACTATTGCCCAGTTACGATGGGAACAAGAGGACGTTAGCATTCTACATCGAAGATGTCGAGAATGCTCTGGAGCTAATTACTAATAGAGACGACGAATGCATTGCTTGTCTCATTAGAAACAAATTAACAGGAAAAGCTGTCGAAGCTTTGTCCGAGAACCCTGGCACAAAAACTTGGCCAAACATAAAATCGGTTCTCCAAAAGAAATTTGGCGAATTTCGCACCGAAATTCAATTAGTGCAGGAATTAATGAACATCACTAAAGATAACAGTTCAATAGATGCGTTCGGTGATAGAATCAGACTCTTAATGAGCACATTAATATCAACTGATCCAAGCAAAAGAGTTTACTATGAGCAGATGGCTTTAGAAACTTTTCTAGATAAACTTAACCCAATAACCGCGATACTTATAAAGTTAAAAAGTGTGGAAAATTTAGATCAAGCCATAACGGTAGCAAAACAGGAGGAGGTAAAACTCAGAACTAGGCGTGCACAACAAAACAAATCAAGCACGTACAAAACCTCCACAAACAATAAAACAACAAAATCAGGTACTTTCCAAAAGAAAGACGGATTCAATAAAAATAAAAGCCCGCAAAACAATACAGAATCAGTAAAGAAACTACACTGTCAAAGCGAAACAAATGATGATGAAGACAATCAGTCATCATCAGAGCAGGACACCGAGGAAAATATCTCCGAGGAGGTCCAAGATGAAAATTTTCTCCTAGATTTGGAAAATCAACTGAAAATATAGTCTTTATGAATAACATACAAAACTATAACCGACTTCCCTACATATTCATAGAAGAGTTAGGCGGCAGATTTCTTTTAGATACAGGAGCTTCACAATCATTAATACATCCGCGAATTCTGAAGGAAAAGAAAAACCTTAACATTAAAATAAAAAACGAAACACATTTCATTAAAACAGCGCACGCAACATCGAAACATAAACAAGTAGCATACATAAAACTTCCAGAAAAATTATTTAACGATGATATTACACACAAGTTTTTAGTTTTTAACTTTGATTCGGATTTTGTAGGACTACTAGGATTAGATTTACTCGTTCCACTAAACTGCAAAATAGACATAAAAAATATGGTACTTCGGACAAATAAAGCCAATATATCGATAAGGGACGACATAAAATCATACAGCAAAATAGCACCCAGATGTGAACAAGTAATTAATTTACTATGTAACTATAAAGAAGGAGAATATTTTTCCGATAAAAAAACAACAAAAAACGGATTAATATTTCCACCAGCACTAATATCAGTAAAAGAAGGAAATACATTAATGACAGTAATAAACACATCCGATAAAGAAATTAATTTTAAAAACAGTAGCCCACTACATTTCCAACCTTTAAAAATAAAAAATAAAATTCAAAAAGACACGGATAACAAGAACACGAAAATAGAAAACAAGAAAGACAAAATACTAAAAAAAAATCTAGACAGATTAAGAACAAGTCACATGAACCCGGAGGAAGAGCGTGAAATTAGGAAACTCTGTTACAACTACCGCGACATCTTCCATTGCGAGGAAATACCATTAACTTTCACTCACAAAATAAAACACCAACTAAGACTCACGGATAATAAACCCATCTATGTGCGTAACTATAGACAGGCACCAAAACAAAAAGAGGAGATCAAAAAACAAATTAATCAGCTCTTGAAAAACAATATTATACAGGAAAGCAACTCCCCTTGGTCTTGCCCAGTACACATAGTACCAAAAAAAGTTGATGCTTCAGGAGAACAGAAGTATAGACTAGTGATTGATTACAGAAAACTAAACAACAAAACAATTTGAGAACCATAAAAACAATCAAATAAAAATATACAGAGCAATAGACAGATATTCAACGGAAGAAAATAATATGGTGTTAATAAACATCTTCAACGATATAGAAAGCTCACTCCAACAACTCTATGATAGACTAGATACTCTAGAAAACGCACTCACATTTGCACAACTTAAAAAGATGCACCCGAGCATTATCGACCCCTCCTATCTAATAGAAGAACTAAATAATATTCAAAATGAAATCAGTGGAAACTTACCGTTTGCCCCAATTCTAAACAACATACAACTATGGGAAAAAAGCATTATAGTAAAAGCATATAGCACTAACGAAAGTATTACCTTCATACTAGAAATACCATTAGTTGCAGAACAACCATATAACCTCCTACACCTATATTCCATTCCTAATGACAATAACACAATCTTGGTTCCCAAAAATCCTTTCCTAGTCTTGGGTAATAATAAGTTCGCCTATCCTCACGAGCCATGCACCAAGATAATAGAAGACGAGGTCATCTGCAAACACCTAGAGTGGAACACATTACTGCACTCCAATGACTGTATAGCTCAACTGATTCAGCATCAAGAACCACACAACTGCACCTATGCAACAGCAACCTTCGAAAACAACATCATACAACAAATCAGGGATAATAGCTGGATAGTAATAATGAAACAAGAAGAAGTCATAAAAACCACATGTGGTAACGACGTTCAATACCAACGAAACAAAGGCGTTTTCTTAGTAACAACAGACAACAACTGCAAGATTCTAGTAATGGATAGAACTTTAGCAACACACCAAAAATACATTAACATCAGAGAAACTATCCCGCTACCCCGAGCACATCAAACACCGAAACTATTACCAATTAAAATCAAATTGGAAAACTTCGAACTGGACAACCTAAAGAAAGCGATACAGCAGTCAGAAGAGGTCAAGTCTACGATAGAAAAACCGGCAATCATCTCTAGCACACCTAGCTGGTCGTCGATCACCTTATACATCATGGTACTACTAACAGGAGTGCTGGTAGCAATCTACAAATTCTGGTGGACACCTAAGTCGGCGCACACTTCAGTCCCGCAAGAACCGGAAGCTGAAAGCATCCAGCTCCAGTCGCAGCCTTCGGCGCACCTTCATCTTAAGGGGGGAGGAGTTATATAACTATAAGACGGACATTAGACAATGCCCTTCATTGTAATTAGATAATAAGTATCCATTTAGAATAGCTTCATGGAAATAGTTATATAAGACGGACATTAGACAATGCCCGTCATTGTAATTAGATAACAAGTATTTTCGTGGAACTACAGCTATCAGAGGGACATAAGACAAGAGCTTTTATTATAATTAGATAATAAGTATTTAGTTAAAATAGCTTCCTGTTATCTGCAATAACAGCAAGCATTAAGATTACTATTGACCATTGTTCTCACATCATATGACCATTGTTCTCACATCATATATATTGTATCTTAAAACCTGAGTAAAGTCAGTCTTAACCTGAACTTCAGAGTGAGCACATGTGCTCCTCTTGCTTTTTAAAAAGCCTTTCGCCTTCGCTCACAACCTAACTCGCGGTGGAAGTGAAACCTATAAATGAAATGAAATATAAAATAAAATATTTCACGGTAAATGATTTATTTAATATAATCATTTTCAACCACTGCGGCATAAATTTCAAGATAAAAGTTTAATTTTATAGCAAATAAATGTTAAAATTATTATTTTTGGATAAGAGTGTAATAAAACAATAATGTTTTCTATGAAGTAAAATTATTGCTTTACAATAGTGCCATCTGCCTCATTTTTGTAAAATCACGAACAAATATGGATTGACTCAAGTTAGTACGTAAAAGAGACGCAAGATGGCTTAAAAACGACCAATTTAAAATATTCCATCTCATTCTCTCACAGGCTATATGTTTATCTCTATAGATTAATATTATTATATATGTTTATCTATGTAGTGTCACTTTTTCGTTTCATCGAGTTTCAAATTATAACCAATCTAAAGCAGTTTTCACTTTAAAAACCAACCCGCTTCCCAATCGTGGCAACTATGGCAAATATCTGCCTATGAAGCAATATATGGAGGAGGCTTATGTTCAGCAGTGAACTTTAATAGATATACCATTACAGTATTGCTTTAATTTAATAAGAATTAGAAAATAATTTACTTACTTTACAAAATTTATATGCCATTTATTTCTTATTAATATAGAATATTGCCGTGTCGCTTAAAGTCATCGTCGTATCGTATGTAACATGGAAGTCTAGATTTCAGTTAAGTCTTGAGCATTTTCATTACCTATCTCGAAGGCGAAAATGAAGCCGCGAATCGATTCGACTTTGAAACAAGAGCTATAAATCTTGAAACTTGAAATAGAGACCGCCTCTGAGGAGAATAAAGGCTATTACACACAATTCAATTTAATAGTTGTTAGGTTTTAATTTTTATATAATATTCATTAGCATGATCAATTAACGTGTAGTGACAGTGGAAGAATATCCACTATCCTATGTCGTGCCACGCCATGCACGTGTCGTAAGAGGCGACTGAGGAAAACCAAAACAGGTGAAGGGCAGCGGCAACATAAACTGCGCTTGCCGACCCGCCCGCCCAGCATGGAATCTAGCAAAATTCTCCCTTTTTTACGTAGTAGAGCCATGCTGCAGCTATATTTACGTCGTAGAGCCATGTTGCAGCCATATTGTGGTTGCGGCATGAATGGGTCGGCTCAACAGGGGTAGGACCTCGCTCTCACAGAATACCAGCGTAAAATAGCAACTTAATGCTGCTGTGTTTCCTATGGTAAGTTTAGAAAACCGGAGACCCATTTTACTGGAAACGAGGCGTTCCATCTCAGTCCTCAGGGCTGGCAACGCATCTGCATTTTGATTTTTAATTGATGATAAATGTAGATATCTATGGGCCACACCATCCACTTACCATCAGGTGGACTGTGTGCACGTGTGTCACCCTTTTCTATATAAAAAAAAATTGACAAGGTATAGGCGAGGCCTATTTTCAGTAGTGGATATATAAATACTGCATTGCAATGGAATCGACCATCATCATGTGTCCTTCAATCCAAATATCGGTCACTGCAGTTATTCTGTTGATCCTTTCTACTTTCTCTTACAAACAAATCAATTTCATTTCCTCAGTTCTTTGCTTACGCATAAGTCATACGTATACATATTTTTAATCAACGAAATTTAAATAAATATATACCAGTACAGGATTATATTGGCCAAATGAATGCGTTAACGGAGGTGCACTCTCTTTTACCTAAATCTAATACGGCGTTCCGACTTGACTGGAGAGATCAGGCGCAAGCCTGAACGTGCTCAATATTGCACCTCCTAAGTAGTGTTCTCTGCTTGCTTATAGATTGACTGGTAGAGAACACCTTAAGGCGTTAAGTCCGGCGTTGTGTATTTTTGTTGCATTGAATATGCATTTTTGTGCAATGAAGTTTAAATAAATAAATCTCAGAATAGTATTATAGTACCCGAGTGTATACGTAAACACAGATGCACCCTCTTTTCTCTCACCCTAATACAACAATTCGACACGACCGCAACAGGCGCAAGACCAACGGCTTTACCTGCTTTCCGAGACACGGCGGTGAAACATGTGACTCCGGGCTTTTACGAGTACTACGAATTTCCTTTTCTTTTTCATTTGTTAGCAGCAGTTTTAAGTGCTGATTTGCAACTTACTCGTCTGTGAAGGAAAAATTGTACGGAAACCTGATTTTTTAATAGACTAAGGGTGAAAAACAGCTAACCCGTATGTAACCATCCCTAATTAAGAATCAAAATGTAGATGCATTGTCACCCTTGAGGACTAAGATAGAATGCCTCATTTCCAGCAATAATGGTCTCCGGTTTATAACAGGTTTTCCGGTTTAGAACATCTCAGTCCTGCCCGTGACCATGAGTGCTGTAAAGCGTTCGAAACGTCGGGTATTTAAAAAGTTAAATATACGCGATAAATTCCGTAAAAACTAGTATTATTTCAATGTGTAGTGTTCGCGTAAATATAAGAAATCATTACACAGTGATACTGGTTTTATTAGACCTGCATAGTTGCTTGCACAAAAAAATTCCATCAACCCACATTGGGTCTGCACGTTAGATACTTGTACTTAAGACCCTCTGCGAGTTAAGTGGAGTCCTGTTGCCAGTCTGCCATAAAGTCTGGATCATTTTACTTCACTTTAGATATATTTGTCAAAAATATTTAGGTAGTGTTTTTATATTATACTCTTAGTTGTTTAGTGGTCGACCGTATGTCATTAAATTTTTATATTTAGCCATACATTCAACTGCACATTATTTTATAAAACACAAATATCAAAAACACAAAATATTTTTAAAACTAGAATTTTCGCACCTTTGACGCGCTTCCCGGTTTTTTGACATAATATCCTATAGTTCCCGATTACTTAACCCATATTACAAAGTGGAATTAATTGCAAGGGTTCCGCTATATTATTATTGGTATATCTTATGGTGTATGAGTATGATTACAATTTGAGAGGCATATTTCGATTTAATACAAATTTCAGTGTGCGCTCTTCCTAAACTTACACAATAAGCTCCGTAGTTCAACTTTAAAGAGTTTTCATTCAGTAACGTTTGGCGTCAAATTGGTCTCAAGTAACCTACTAATAGTTATCTTTTTATCGCAAGTGGGAACCTAACCGTTTGTTACTTAGACATTACAATCCACTGCTGAATAACTTTTATACTTTATATCTTTTATTTTTTTATTTAAATATTTTTTACAAAGACGTACCGCCCTACATTTGAATTTTTCCTGTATCTTGTGAGGAGATTACATAATTGAATTTCATGAGGGCGAACAATCAGAGCCGGAACGATTATTTTCAGGCCATACAAAATACTTGTTCTGTAGGGATTTGAACCCGCGGCCCTTAGCGCTGCAACTCATTGCTAGAACCACTGCCCAGCCATTTTAGAGAACTTCATAGATTATTTAAGCGACAGTAATGGAAATGTGTGGATTGCAGATTAAGAAAGTTGTGGGTTCGAATTCGCAATTCAACTGCTGTTAGTATTTTTTAACATAAATAAAAAAAATTCAATGATATTTAACTCTTTGTACGTTTAGGTGTTTTGCCCATGCAGACGCTGCAAAAATGCAGAGAATGCAACGAAGCATTAAATGCACACTACGTAGCCCTTAGTTTTTAAGGTGTTACATTTAAATTTTAAATAAATAATTTAAAAAAAACGAAAAATTCTACCGGTTGGTATGTGGAAGTCCATAAACACCTACCTTATCAATTTTTGATTAAGAAACAAAATGCTGATGTCTTGTCAACACTGAGGACCTAGATGAAATGACGGTGGTAACACCATTGGTCAGGCACGACAGGGAAAGGCCCTCACAGAATACCAGGGTAAAATAGTAGCTTAATGCTGCTGTGTTTCGTATGGTGAATGTAGAGAACCGGAGACCCTTTTTACTGGAAATGAGGCATTCCATCTTAGTCCTCACGTGTGACTATGTATCTGCATTTTGATTCGTAATTGAGTATAGATGTAGATGTCGATGGGCCACAGCAACCACTTATCATCAGGTGGACTGTGTGCTCCTTTTTCACCCTATCCTATAAAAATACAATAGTTCAGACAAATCTGCACCAAAAGGTAGAGGTCTAAATGCATCAGTGGACTTGTGGCGGCGCTGTCGTCGTGCCACAAGCGAAATACACTGAAGCCTAAATCACGCTATCAAGATTCCGAATCATAAACAGTATATATAGAACATCTCCGAACTATCACACGGAGTGTGAGCCGCTCCCCGGGCAGAACACCTTGCCCGGTGGGAGATCTCCCCTTTTCCTTCATCGGCCACAGACTTCTGTAAGCTGCTAAAAAGCAACTCATAACTAAATATAATAAATTATTCTCTTTACCTTTTACGTTACCTTAGTCACGTTAAGAAACAGTGCTCAAGGCGAAAATTTTATGGCCTATCAATCCCTTGGTAAGTTTTTACGACGTGCCGGCAAGCAAGGTGCTACAATTTCTAATCGGAGCACTGAGAGGCCAAACGTCGTAAACAATAAAACTCTATCCGCATACCGATCAGGAAATACTTGTTATTTATACAATCCCGTTCTCGCTCGTAATCTTTCTACACCCCTCCCGCCACCGTGCCCCTCTATTCTCCCGGCGGAATTTCCCAAGTTACCCATGACCTTACTTTTTCCTCGGGCCCATAAAACTCGGAGGACTACTTTGAATAATTTTGTTAGTTCTGCAGTCCATCATACAACGCGCCTATGTAAATGTGGGTAGATTGAGTTTGAACGGAGACCGTATCTTGTGTTTTTTGCCACCTGAAATAAAGTGCTAAGCGTTAATCGCATTGACGAACGATGCCAAATTGTAGAACAAAGTTTGAATATAGAGATGTTTTGTTTATTTCTATAACAACACACTTTTACCATCTTGAGCTTAGAAATATAATGTTAAAAACATAATGTCAGCTCGTTGTTCTAGTTGTTGTAAGTTCGATAACCATGTGGTCCCAGGTTCGTATCCCCGAGTGGAGCCAAAAATAAGTTATTAGGTTTTTCTACTTTTCTGAATCAAGAAGTTGGTGATGTTTCACGTGTCCCCAAAGCACGTTAAGCAGTTGGTCCTTCGCCTCATCACTCTCCGGTCGTATCTGGTTTGCCGTCGCGTCGGACTATGAGAGTGAGGAAATAGAACGTGCACTTGTACTTGTGCGTACACTCGTGCATTATAATCCTGCCTGCGCAGATTTTAAAACAAGCTTATGTTGGAATATTAGCTAAAAAGTTCTGAACAATTTAAGAATGTGAAGTTTTTACTGAGCACATTTAATTTGAAGAGACATCATATCGTCCTAGAGGTGACGTACGGCACCCGTTACTTTTGACATATTATGATAAACGAAATACGAAAACTAAACTAAATAAAATTACATTAGCAACTAGTCGAACATATATATACGAATAAAAAAAAATACATTTCTATGATATATTACATAAAATAATAAATAAATAATATATTTATTTATTAATTATCTATTTATGATATAATACATAAAATAAATAAATTATAACATAGCTACTTGAAAGGTAAATCCATTTTTGCCAGTAATTTCACAACACCGATTTATTGACGATCATGCCGGTCTCAACAAATGCATCAGTTGAAATAAAGTGTTAAAATTGTTAACTATCTTACATAAGCATTACATCGATATTCATTCATCTGACTTCACTGTTTGAGTCGCGTGTATGGCGTGAAAATATGAAGGGCTAGAATTGGGTGCCAAGCGGCACCGCTGGGTTATAATAGGCTAATAATTTTCGTATGGTCGGCAAATGTTGTAAACTGACAGGAGAATAAAAATAAAATACATAGAGTTACTGACTTTTGTTTAGACCACAGGATAGAAAATTTTGTATAGATTCTATAATGACAAACTTCTTTATAGAAAAGTAGTCTATAAATATAAGTTTTAATGGTTTAAAGTGCTGCGGGTGGGTGCGGTCGCATGCGACCGCCCGGGATTTGACGGTTTGAATTTTGTGGTCACAGCGGTCAATCTGAAGGAACAAGATTTTAGTGCACAAGAGTACAAAGCACAGATGCATACTCTCAAAGCCTGATGGGACGGTAATCAGATACGAACAGGGAGAGATCAGGCTTTACGTGCTTTCCAAGACACGAGGTTGAAAACACCGCCAATATCCTGACTTCCGGCTATCATTTCTTGACAGAAAAACTCACTAACTGATTTTAGCCTGTTCCAGGATTCGAACCCATGATCAGTATCCACGTTTATGACCACTAGACCTACGAGGAAGTCATTAAGTTAGTCAATATAACTTACTGTAGTGGTAGAAGCGTAAGATAATTCAAAACGTTATTTCGTCCTGCAGAAGCCGTAAAAGGCGACAGAAAAATCTAGAATGATTTTATGGCTTCCGATAGATGGCATATAAACAGGTGTAGAATATTCAGACCGGCGCCCGAAAGCTACGTGAATGGTGAAGGCATTTACGTGGTAGAGCCATGCTGCAGCTCCATTATGGTTGTATCACAAATAGGTCAGCTCGACCGAGAAAGCACCACGCTCTCACAAAATACCGGCATGAAATAGCAGCTTAATGCTGTTAATGTGTTTCGTGTGGGAAGTGCAGAGAACTGGAGACCCTTTTTACTGGAAACAAATTCGCATTCCATTTAGGTCCTCAGGGGTGACAATGCATCTGCATTTTGATTCTAAATAGAGTATATATGTAGATGTCTATGGGCCACAGCATCTACAGGAGCTGCTATTTTATGCTGGTATTCTGTAAAAATGTAGTCCTGTATCGGTTGAGCCAAACTTCCCGTACTACAACCATAATACAGCTTCAGTGTACATCCCCAACATTTATTTAAAAATAAGTGAATTTCTTTTTGCTAACATTGCCAAATTTACTCAATCTCTAGAATAGTCATTATTTAAAAATTTACAATATTGTAAGTTTTTAAGTATTTCCAAGCATTTCATTCCTGTCAGTTTATGTGGCCACTTACATAAAAATATTATCAGCCTGCGGAAATCTACTGACAATTTTCAAACCTCGCTACATACAATGGCAGCGAAGATAAAACACTGCCATATTTCATCCAGTATCCGGTAGCAGCATCTTCCTGATTACTCAAAATAGTAAAAAACTGCGAATTCGAAACGCTCGCCAAGCGTGTCAACTATAGCGAAATCCCCACTATGAGGCAATCTATGGGGGAGACCTATGTTCAGCAGTGGATTTTTATAGACTGTGTTGATGATGGTGATAATCTATCTAATTACAGCTCAAAATCATAAAGGAAATTTGCAGCTGCTGAACCGGTTGCCATACATGGAAACTATGACAAATGGGGGATATTTGTCATAGTTTATATTTATATGATGCAATATATAAATACGTGTTAAAGCCATGCTGCAGCTGTATTTTGGCACAAATGTTTCGGTTCGACCGAAAAAGTACCACGCTCTCACAGAACGCCAGCGTAAAATAGCAGCTTAATGTTGCTGTGTTTCATACGATGAGTGTAGAGAACCGGAGTCACTTTTTACTCGATAAGAGAAATTCCACCTTAGCCCTCAGAGGTGAAAACGCATCTGTATTTTATTTCCAAATCGAGTATAAATTTAGATGTCTGTAGAACATAGTATCCACCTACTATCTGGATGGACGGACGGATGGATGGTGGACTGCGTGCTCGTTTGTCACCCTTATTCTATAAAAAGCACTACCCTATTTCGTCCGGTGTTATTAGAGGAGACAGAGGCAAACTGAAACAGAAGATGGGCAACATCCTCTTTCTGTCCTAACTGCTTGGCAGGCATTTACTGTTCAGCTTATGTGTCAAATTTCCCCCTATGAGGTAATCTATGGGAGAGGCTTATATTCAACCAGCAGACATTAAAGAGATGTAATGAATTAACACTTAACCTGATATACAATAAAAATAAATTTATATTTATGTAAAACCAATTTAAAGAATCAATAAAAAATCCAGAAAACTTGACGCCCTACCGCTATCGCAGCGGGAGATCTTCGATTTTGGTCAGCGCTGCAGGGAGCATTGGGTTTTCTTGAAGCCTTGTCAATAGCCCTTGAGTAAATGCTTTGGACAGTTGTTCATTAAATCGGCTCACCCCTGAGGGGTGAGTACGATGTTATGTGTGTTGGATGTTTAAGAAACTTTTTTGAAAGTCTTCAACATGTAATCAATCACAACAGACTAAATTCAATAAATGTGTATGGCATTGAATAAAACATTATATTTATTAAAACTACTTTTACGGATTTTATCGCGTTTTATTTATTTTATTTTTAATACCCGACGTTTCGGGTGCTTTCCAGCACCCATGGTCACGGGGGACTGAGGTGACGGACGTCAGTGACATCATATAAATATAACTAACCATGGGTGCTGGAAAGCACCAGAAACGTCGGGTATTAAAAATAAAATAAATAAAACGTGATAAAATCAGTAAAAGTAGTTTTAATCAATGTATAGTGTTCGCGTAAATATAAGAAATCATTATAAAAAATATAGTTATCACTGAATGAAGTAATCAAAGTCTGAGTCGAAATATTTTCTTTCATTTAATTTTCATTCTAAAAAGAATCTTCGAGAAGTAGCGACAAGACAAGTGTCTTGACGAGAAGACTATTATACATAATACCAAAAGGCATTAAGTCCGGCCTTTGTATTCTATTTATTAAGGTGTACAATATAATATATAAATAAATAAATAAAATATACATCGTCAACAAGGATGTGTTCAACATGGATTCATTTAGCTATTCGAACATTGTTCCTGGATGTTGAAAGAATGAAATGCTGATACGGAACTGGCAGACGGATTTTCTTTCGATGCCAACACACGTGAAGTATATATATTACATTATTATTGCATACATATAATAATTTAAAATTGTCTGGAATATTGTGCCCAGGTTTATATCAAATAGTGAAAAATTAAAGAATAAAATATTTTGTGTTAGATAAATATGTTATTTTCATATTAATAAATTTATTTAACTTATCATATACTTAAATCTAAGGTGTACTTAAAGCCTGACCTGAGACGTTCTAACAGTCTAACAGGCAGTGAATCTCAAAGTAACGGAAACATAAAAAGAAGGTGTAAAAAAGTATTGAATGTACAATAAATCGGGTGTGCATAGCTATGTAAATACATATAACTATATACTTTTAACATAATGCGTATATATACACATATGGATAAAATAATATAAAGTGAGGCACAAATATAAAGTATTCTTAGAACTTTGTGGATCACATCACGATGTCATCCCAAGGGCAGCGATGCGAGTGAATCACAGACGATCCCCGAGACAAATCGCTAATAAGTCTTCGCTTCTAATGATTTATTGAGAGCCCTCTAAACCGTAATTTACTTTGCATTCGACCTTCAACAAAATTGTCGATTATCGCGAATTAAACGAAGTTATTCCTAGAATAAATCATCTTGTTGACATTTTGATTAACGGGGCCTTCTGTCTTTGGTAAGATTATTTGCGTAAATATTTAAAAATCAGATTTATTATTAAAAAAAGTTTTTTTGAAAAAGTAAAGACTAAGAAAAATTGATAACATCTTAATTTCGTTAACATTTAGATGCTAATAAACTGTTAATTAAAAATATTTATATTTATGACGCAATTCCGATGATGTCATGGACGATGAGCGAGATAAGAAAGGCTCTTCAGCATATTAAAAACAGCAAAATTTAGGGTGAGGATGAAATTATAGCGGAGCCTCAGAAAGTAGATGGAAAACCTGTATAAGCTTAAGGCCGGTCTACAGTTCTTCAATTTACTCCTCCATGGTGGCGTAATTCTGGAGATGCGGAGGTGAGGTGCTGTGGTGTGCTTGATCTTCAAGAAAGGCGACAACGTTCTATTAAAGTGCTAAATATCGATTTAACTTCTAAGCCGCATCTGCATGCTGTTTTCTGGAGTAATTACAAATCTTTTCACGTACAGAATTGACGACTTTTAGCTTCTCGATTTAGTCAACTGTATTCATTGACATCTTGCACTAATTACCAGGTTGTCACTCCGTCTATTGGGTGGCCGCCCTACGTTTCGTTTACCGGCAAGAGTGCGAGTAGATGTTCTGGGCTGTGGAACGCGGGACGGCTGGTCACGTCCATCAGCTTACGTAGTTTAGGCTTTGGCTGATGCCTCGCTATACGGGTGCGGAAGGGCAGCGCTTCATGTGATGAAGAGACCAGCCAGTCCCTTAGGTGGCACTCGTTAGGGAGGTAGGGAGGCTCCAACATCGCAGTGGTTTACAAGCAGTAAAACGAGTGTGGCATAGTTGGAGGCTATTTGACAGTATTTATCCCTGATTTAATCAAGCTCAATCACATGTTATATTTATACAGGCAAAACATTTAAAACAGGCGCAGGGCAAGCAAAATAAAAGATAAACCGTTTTAATTTAATTATAATATTCTTAAACATAGTTTTAAGGCATTTAGCAACATATTCAAAATAAATAATTGATGAATTACGTAATTATCTAGTTAATTATAGCTAGATGTACATGCCACGTGGCGTAGAACACACAAAACTAAGAATAATTAGTATTTAAAATAAAACCCCAAGATGGATACTCGTAGCAGTGAGCGTTGAGCGTTATTTTTAACAAAGAAAGACAATATTTTACTAATTTAGTGGTTACAGGTTAAATAATGAAGCCGTGGTAGCTCAGATGGTTAACGCTCGCTGTAAATATAAGAGAACTCGAGTAACCCGGGTTCGATCCCCGCCGGCACTAACGAAATTGTTAATTGCAATTTTGAGTGCCGATTTACCACGTGCTCGGAGGTGAAGGAATACATCGTGAGGAAACCTGCATGTCTGAGGAATAAAGAAAAAATATTTCGAAGACATGTGAAGTTCGCCAACAAGCATAGGGGTAGCGCGGCGGACAATTTCTTGCCCTAAAACCCTTTCAGAAATGAGGGGAGGCCTGTGCCCAACAGTGGGACGTATATAGGCTGTAACTTTACTTTACTTTAGGTTAAATAATATTTTACAAAGCGATCCAAAAGAAATTTATAAGCTACTAGCTGTACTCACCACTTCGTTTGCATAGAATAATTTCAGTAATGTATTATTATAGTTTTCTATTTGAATCGCATTTTGTTCAAAATTTCATGGGTATTGTTTGGCCAGAACTCTAATTCTTTTTCTAAAATCTTATAAAATCAGCTATTGACCCGTGTCCCGTCAAAATTGCGAAAGGAAAGCGAAAGGAATGACTGCAAGGCATTCTCTTATATACCTACGACCAGAGGCTAATGTTGCATAGTTTACCGATTGCATGAGATTACATTGTTTAATTAATTAAGATCTTACCATACTATAAATGAGTTACGAGTATTTGATGGGTCTAAATAAGCGAGTGATTTTAGAATATAACGTATTTATTGCATTAAAGTAATTAAGAATTACTTCGCACACATCCGGTCAATAAAATAAAATGATGTGTTTTACCTAGTTTGAAGAGCACTTACCGCCGTCCCTCAATTGCGTGCACTAACTCCGTCACCACTAATCCTAGCACCACTACTCTCAACACCACTATACTAGGAAATAGGAATATTAAACGTGATCGAAAACTTTTTATTTACAATAAGAAAAAAAAAACAATACTTACTGCCAATCTATTTTCAATTAATTGATTACGTTACTTTGCGGAAATCCATTATAATAAAGACATTAATTAATTCGCAACTATCCGCTTAAAATACAATGATGTGTCTTACCTGGATTGAAGAACACCTCCCGCCATCCCTCAATTGCGTGTACTAATCCTGTCACCACTAATCCCAGCACCACTACTCCCAACACCACTACTCCTGGCACCAATCCTAACTATTCTAGGATAGACACACCATCGACGACAATACATTTTATTTATAAATGTGTACTCCCAACACCACTACTCTTAACACCACTATTTCAGGAAAGACACACCATCGACAACAATACAAATTTATAAATAAAATGTATTGTCGTCGATGGTGTGTCTTTCCTGGAATAGTGGTGTTGGGAGTAGTAGTGCTAGGAGTAGTGGTGTTGGGAGTAGTGGTGCTGGGATTAGTGGTGACGGGATTAGTGCACGCAATTGAGGGAGGGCGGAAGGTGCCCTTCAATCCAAGACGGAAGGTAAGACACATCATTGTATTTTTAAGCGGATAGTTGCGAATTAATTAATGTCTTAATTATTTTCAATTAGTTTGAACGCTATTTATAAATAAATATCTATTAAAATTTTGAAGATTTCCTTTTTAATGATGATTTTGAACATCTAACAAAAGTCTCAGTCATCAAAAAAAAAATGTGCGAATTCACTCAGTCTGTCAACAGAGTTATTCCTTATCTTTCTTTTCAGAAGGAGACGTTATGTAAAGATTCGTAGTGAGTCCATTGTTACTGCCTTGGAATATATTCTGATTTTATAGCAAATTGTATTACGAATGAGCGGATTGGGTTTCTAGTAGTGATAATACGACGTAATCGCTGGCATGAGAGATGAAGAGGTGGTCACTCAGGGTTTGGCATCCACTTCGATGTGTGTTGTTGGGCTGGAGCGAAAGGGGTGTCTTCCCCTCTTACTGCTGCAATTGAGGTGGAAGCAGGAAAGCTGGTGCTTCCAAATGCTTGTTTTTTTTCTGGACCCACAGCCTCTATGTATCGGGCTCGGGGTGTTCGTTGCGCAGGTGGAGTTGAGGCCGCGGAGGAAGGAGGTTGTGCGTTTGTGTTCTTGGTGGCCTTTTCTGAGAAGGTAAAGGAGGAGGAGAAGTCCTGCCGTGGGGCGGCCAGCGCTAGTGGGATGCGGATATGAAAAAAATAAAAAAAGCCTACTTTGTTTGAAATAGGATGCAGGTGTTCATGAGCTCCAGTAGCCATAAACCTGTAAGTGGACTATTAGTTCGTACGTCTCTTCTACAAGTTTAAATTTGTTAATAATTTAGAAACTCGTCAGTCTCTGTAAACCTGATTATTGAGTATGGCCCGGAGTCAATGCCAAGTAATTATACGTCAACGGTCTATGTTCCGCTGAACTTTTCACTTAAAAGTTCCAGTCAAATCCACCGTGCCCTAATGAGATTACTAATTATCGATTTGGTCCGTGGCGGCCCTTCAAGAGATTACACTCAAATAACTCAACGTTAAGTAATTAAGTCCAATACTTTGACTCCTATTGTTTTCTGAGCTTCGTTTTGGAAAGGGGCTCGTTCTTTTGTTAGTGCTTTCAACATTTCCTCTCAAGCATTTCATTTAAGTTGAGTGGAATTAATTTATTGATTCTTTCTCATTTTAATTTGTCCCATTTATAAAGGTTTTTCTTTAGTATTATTTTTTCGTCTGCAAATATGCGTTTGAATAATGCTGTCAAAACCTTATCATATCTACAGTCTGTAAATGATAATAAAGGCATCGGAAAAACTATTTCTCCTTCTACTTCATCAATTCCTAAAAGTCTAATGTTAGGTGTGAACTTTTCCCGTTAGTTGTCAATGAGATGATTGTACCGCCATCTATTGGTAGCCATTAGATTTTGTTGACCCGTAGCCGTCTCCTACGATACGCGCGGTACGAAATAGAATAGTGAATTTTCTAATGCCACCTACGGGGTTACTATTTTCAACAATCTAGTTGCGCGGCTAAAAGTGGCAAACAGTTTTGTATCATGGCAAAACGCTAAAGCTACTCCTCCCTGGTCCGACGGTATGGTTCTAGTTGATCGATGGGTCAAACAAATAATTATTGTCGCTTGGATCAAAGATCCTATAACCACTACGTTTGTTCATAATGCCAATGTCTCAGAGCAAGTACAAGCAAATATTATGTATGTAATTACTCTAAAGCCAATCACAAATATGGCCACCACTAATATGCATTAAAATTGTTATTTATTACTTTAGTAATTCTAGTTATGGGGTTCGAAATAAATAATTTATTTAATTATAGTCAAATAGTTATTTGTACCCAAGATCTGCTTTAAAGAGATTCATTTATATCACGGTTGACGCTGACAAAATTTAACATAACAAAACCCCAAACATTACGATGTCCGGAACACGGGAATACCGGCGACCGAGAGAGTTGCACGTGACCACAATTAATGAGAAGCAGGTAAGGAAATTACGTGGTGTAGGCTCACACTGATTATGCTATCCAAATATAAATTTAGTTCTCCTTGTAATATGCTTATACATGTACCGTCTCCGGGAGTTAATTTTCTATGTAGTTACGTATACAATTAGTGGTAGTACGAGTACTATCCAATACCCCATATCGTACTGTGGGAGTCGTAAGAGACGACAGATGAAAAATGAAACGAGATGGACACCACAATCTTCCTGATAATAGTTTAAAATTATAAAAAGCTGTGGTTACCAAGCTGGCTGCCAAG
This sequence comes from Parnassius apollo, assembly GCA_907164705.1. Taxonomy (NCBI): domain Eukaryota; kingdom Metazoa; phylum Arthropoda; class Insecta; order Lepidoptera; family Papilionidae; genus Parnassius; species Parnassius apollo. Next base: position 5,302,400 of record CAJQZP010000978.1, on the reverse strand, counting down.
CGTGGAAAACATGGTTAATCCTATGAAGAAATCTATAGGGGTACTATTTACAGCAGTGGGTTTTGATAGGCTGTTTTAAATGAATGTATGTATGGATTAGTTTTGTGTTCATTGATGTGAAACTCTTTTTGTGGTTAAATATTTAAATCTTAATCCTTTATTAGCTTTATGTTGCTTCTCGTTTGCATACTTAATCTATTTAGGTTTTATCATGTAATTTCGTCTATCACGTTACACTACGTATGTGGTAGTGACCGATCGTATTTGTAGTGAACGCCGAATTTGTAATGCGTTACGCTATTTTAAGATATTTATAATTATTTACGTAATCAAGAGGTCCTAATATTTTTAACGATTATCTCAATTAACGTATTTCCACCATATTGTACCGATAGTTTGAGTTTAGCGCTGGGAGGCCGCCTTGTATTCAGATTTTATAGAATATCGATGATAGACACCACAAAACAAGTTCCGGAGCCACTTGGGGCTCCGAAGCGTGTTTTGTGGTGTATTCGCCAAAGCCTCTTAATTTATGGTACAACCACCTTGAATTTAACATTAAAACTAGATTTAAAATGAAGATATAAATTAATAACTACTAACAAAATACTCGTACTAACAAAAACCTCTTAGTAGTCGAGAGGAAAATCCTAAGAAGGATGTTTGGGCCAGTTCAGAGGGAAAATGATAGCTAGAGGGTCCATAAAATATGGAATTAGAAAAGTTCATGGCCATGGTAAACATCATTGGAGGAATAAAATAAACTCCGGTGGACCGGCCATGTAAAACGGATGGTAGAGGGCCAAAGTATAAAGAGAGTAAATTTGGGTTGTCTGACGATAACACGCACTTCTAGCTGGTGACAAGTGGCGAGAGTTTGCTCAGGATAAAGAGAAATGTTTTCGCGTGTCTGAATGAATGAGTCACTAGATATATAATTTACAGACGCTGTGTCAATAGTGTGAGATACCTGGAATTGTGATCGTCAATACGCCCATCTGGCTCGGTTGTCAAGGCAAATATCCTTACCATGGGAGAGGCCTATAATCAGCAGTGGATTGTAACAAATATTGACTATACAAATATTGTTAATAAGGAGCTTATAAATTTTCACCATCTGTAGTTTCTTTAATCTGTGATTCTGAATTAGGTGGTTTGACGCGTGTGTTTCAGTTTAAGTCGGTACTTGCTAGCGGGACGTGCTTGTCTTTACTTCTTAGTGATATTGCTGAATTTCGCTTTCCACAAAGTTAACTTAGTATTATATTTAATGAAATTTTGTTTAAAGTCTCGTTTCTTGGAGATTGATGCTGCGGAGTATTTACTGTTAAATTATCAGTTATTTTTAAGTAATTTCATACCATTGCGCTAGTAAAAATGTAACTAGGATAGCTGAACTCACGATTTTCCAATTTCTAAAATATTATTTTAGGTTAAAGGTGACAAATGATTACACAGCCCACCAGATGGTAAGAGCCATTCTATGGTACAGCATGGCTCTACTACATTTAAAAAATTAAAATGAATAGTGGAGCAGCTAGTTCGCCATGCTGGTCTAGTGTCTGTCAACAAACTTAACATGCCTTGGATTTTTTGGAAATAATAATTGGTAGGAATCTAATTTCTGATACCGTTACGGCCTATTAAAAACGATTTTAAAATGAAACGTTTTTACTCAATATAGGTTATAGCACAATACTTACTGAAAGTAATTTTTTTATTTACCGTTAGTTTAAAATATCCTCTGTCCTGGGAAGAACCAGCACGAAACCTAGCGGGTCTTTTATTAAACACTTTTCGTTTTACAATAATTTATTTTGCACAATTTTTGAACGAATTTTACATTACATTACATTATTTACAGTTACATTATTTTCATTTATGTATTCTTTGATTAATCTAGCTGTCTTTTTACTGGCGAGACTTCTAATTTTTCTTACAGTATATGCTACGCAACTAAGTCTGCCTACCTATTAAGAGATATATGGCGGCCTCATTGAATAGCAAGCGTCTTATAGTAATACCAAGAAAAACAGTGGTATCCACAAGACTCAACTCCTCCCCATTTAAGATCACATTGATATTCAATGTGTGACATTAGATATAGTAAATTTAAAACATTTTGTCTCATTACCATTTAAGAATAAATTATTGGCGTTATACCAACGTACTAATTTCGATAGAGCATTATCTACATTGTCAAAATTTACTGACTACCGTTTGAGTTTGAAAATTAAAGAAGTATCATCAGCATATAATACTATATCGTGATTGTTCGCTACATCATAAGGTAAGTAATAAATATAGGTTAAGAACAAGAATAGGGCAAGAATCAAGCTCTGAGGAACGCTCATTGATACTACTAATACGGAGGAACTTTACCATTAATGATGACTTTTT